>JBBPMD010000746.1:0-14514 GCA_038090095.1 Zangia roseola | reverse complement strand
TAGCGTGGTCAGGGAGACGCCATCGACGTGGGACGAGCATCTGGTCGATTGCCAGATGATCCCTGTAGCGGATTGGCTCGAATTCGTATTCGGACCACGGATTTGGGATGACCAAGCGGCCAAAATGACCCCCGGCGAACGAACCCGCGGCCTCGCTCGCAACGCATTCGAAAGTGCATACCTGAATTTCTCGCACTGGGTATGCATGGAGGCGAGCATTGCTGGTTCGAAGGAAGAGGACGAACTACGGTCTGTTTACTGATTGCCGTGTAGCGTCTTGCATTCTGACGACAGCGTAGATTGGACCTATGGACACAACGCCACTGGCAGAGGACAAGTGCAGTCCAATGCTGTCATCAGCAACGTCTGATTGACAAGGTCATACCGATCTATTTCAAGGCCGGCACTGAGGAGACCAAGTTCCGAATGTCACAGATATTTGTTTCTGACAAAGCCAAGGGGTCGGCCGCGTCGAAGAACAGTTTGCATGCCATAAAAAGAACTGATAAAAGCATATCTAAAAGCGACTGTCTCCAGGATTCTTCCCTCCCACCCTACATTGCCATATTGGTTGATCTCGGTCAGCCACCATCGTTTTCCGTCACCTTCCCAGAGCGGGAGATCGATGACCGTTGCCTGCGCATTTATGCAGCCGGTGTTGATGAGACCACCTATCCATTTCTGGCACGATATCCAACGGTCATGAAGGTTTTGGAAAATCTTGTACGCAGAGAGAGGATTCCCGAGACGGAAACGCCGTACACGAAATACCTGGATGCGCAAGTCAAGTTTGGGAGCACGGCGACCGCTCAGCATATGGAGTGGGAGCATGGAAGCAGCGTGCCGGTTATAGACGCGAGGCCCATGGTTGGTGGTCGAGGGACCTAATGTGATTACGATTTGCCAACTTGAAACCCTTTACACTGACTGATCACCACGATCGATGCGATAGTGGAGTTTTCATAATGGGATGTGCTTTTGTTACCTCTGTAAAAAACTATAGTTACTCAGCGTGCACCGTAGTACTTGCGAGAATATGAAAGAGTCATTCATACTATGGCCGGCCGTGGCACATCTGCACCGGCCGTCCCCAGATTGAAACACGAGTCAACTAGCATATTCTGCATTTTCGAAAATCACCGTACTGAGGGAATATGACCCAAACAAAATGGGCCAAATTTTCGCAGGATCCCCCACCTTCACCAGATTACATGTTTCGTAGGCCAGCCGAAAGGGTGCAACCTGCTAACCGTGCGGAATTCATGACCTAGGCATCTCACCTCACGCGCACAGTTCACCATTGAGATCTACCCACAGCAGTTGTATTCTGGCCCCTACACCGCCCTCCACACATCTTCGAATGCATCCACGCTGGGCGGGCGCTGGTGCTCTTTCGTAAAGGACCAAGTCTAACCAGTTGCAGTCAACGTGCTTAACTGAAGATCAATGGGACACCAAACGTGACTTTCTCTCCTGGTCCAGGACTCTAATTATTCTGGCCAACTGAAAGAGGGAGAAATCGCTCTGAATACGCATGTCGGCAACGAAACTAGCTAAGAAATGTTTAAATACACTGCAAGATAAGTCCCGTGCAAAGCATCCAAGTCGGTGAGTGTACTTTGGCGAAAGGCTCGCTCGACTTGATTTTAAGAGCCGTGATTGGAGGAGGGCTTGCGCAACTGTTCACCAAGCGCTGTCAGCAATGTTACAAGCCCGTTTTCCTGATGGGTCAAGTCTCGTGCTTGATCGCCATCGATTCATCTACATGATCCTGTCTAGCAATGTACGTTAATGCAACAGTTCTAGTGTCCCCTGATCCCAAGATATGAAGCACATATCGCAATGTCCTTTCTCAGATCTCAGTATTCAATCTTCTTCCTCGCATTCCACAATCTTATTCTGCGCCGTAAAATCAGGGTATCCAACATCGGCGTACGCACGCATCTGTGCCCCATACCGTATCGTGAGCCAGACCATGCTGCCACACGATCAGCATACGGCATTGGAAGCAGGAAGACGAAGAGACATACAAATATCCAACCAAGCACAAGACGCCCGAGATACTGTTGGTCGCGGCGACACCGATCGTCTCAACCAAGGGTAAGATCAGCGCGGATGCAGGCGCGAGCAATAGCGAACGTAAAGCCCTATAAAATAATATCTGGTTATCGACCAACCCTTGAGGAGAGTTCCTTACGACATAGAGGCCATGACCTCTGCACTTCTCGATGGCATAATATCGACGGTATATGTCCCGATCGGCGCTAGAACCATATCCACCTAATCGATTCTTGCATCGGCACAAAAAGAAGTGATGGGAAAGGGACTCACGCCAACACCGTTGGCGAACAGGCATACAAGGTTGATTACCAGACCGACGGTCCCGCCGATGTACGTCGTGGTGAAGCCTGCTGCCGTGACAGAGAGGGGACTCAACAGGAGAGAGCCTAGCCACGCCGCTCGGAGACGATCTTCCGGGTAGTATATGCCCTTGCGCTTTTCTCTTGCCCGCTTGACCGCGTTATCAGAAAACCGGCCGGCAAACGGAGCCCCGACTACGCGAGTGAGTAATACAGCGTCGGGCCAGATGTAAAGGGCTCACGGAAATTGCCAGCGCCGTTTGGCAAGAAAAGCATGCCAATCAGGGCTTCGCTGTTAATCCCATATCTAGCACCCTTTGAGCAAATCAGCGAGGCACCGATATGAAGCTATCTAGATACGAACAACGGTATATGCCATGGGGACCAATAAAGCTGGCAGCTCCGAGGTGTCAGTAAATTAATCCTGCCATGTTCACCCGAGAGACGCACTGTAGTCGGAAAGGAGTGCAAACGTGTTTGCGAGCGTCTAAGGAGACCAGTCAGACAACAGTACAAATAGCGGCATCTACGATGTAAAAGTACGCACGACCGCCATGACGTTAGGGCTTCGGAGGAAATACAGACAGCGGAATGGGTTGATCCAAACGATCTGTCTTCTAGGACCCTGGACCTTGTCGATGCCACGGGAACCCGGGTGAGCCGTCTCGGGAAAGAAGAAAAACATTAACAACGTCTGCATAATGGCCCACACGCCCAGCGACGCTTGAAAACCCCGCCAAGACCAGTACTCTGCCAAGATACCTAAATAGTCCTATCAGGATCGACATGGACCAGAGACAATAGAGTGACGCATTACCTCCGATAGGGGGTGCGATCGCAAGTCCAAGTAGCGTAGCCTACACGATCCTGGCTCCGTCATCATGAACGAATTGAGATGGTACTGAAGACTCACGGCGAAAAAAGTACCCATCGCGGTGCCACGCTCCTCCACCTTGTATATGTCCCCAATGGTAGCGCCTCCAAGAGCAAAGCCAGCAGAGCAACCAAACGTCTGTATAAATCGCCAAAAGAGTAGGCTGTTCAAGTCAGTAGATGCCGCGACAGCAAAACTGCCGAGGATCGTAATGGGCATTCCAGCAAGGTATATCAAGCGTCGACCATCTGACAGGGATAATCAGTATCAAGCATTCGGCGAAAGCACAAAGACCTACAGAAGGAAGTGTATCCAGACCAAAACATGACGCTTAGAGAGCTTGAAAACACGGAGAGGCTTACGCCTAAACTGTCAACGATGACTGAGCTCGTAGTTACAACGTAACAATTAATGACATGAAACATGGGACGCACGTCACAGCCGTGGGTGTGGTATGGAGGTCCCTGGATATCTGAGGGATCGACGGGATAAAGGACGAACCAACAAACACTGGTGGATAACAAGTCAGATTATTGAGACGGGCCCATTGAATGAAAATAGGGCATATTAAAATGCAATACACACTGGGAACGAGACCCGTAAGGGAGACAATGGCAAGAATGACTCGCTTTTGTGCAGAGTCGAAGCGATCGTAGATGGACTCGTTCGGGAGAACATTCCGTTGGCACGAGGTAATCTGGTGAGGCTGGTCACCCAGCAGAGGGGTCTCTTCGGTGGACATTGTGAGAATAGTAGACTCACAAGTTACAGCGGAGAATGTTTGACGGATAGAACCGTGCACAAGCGAAACTGAGTTTCAAGCTAGAGTATTGAATCGGCTCGACTAAAGGCAGCTTAGTTAATGGCCGCCGGGCCGGTGTCTCCGTATTGTTATCTAATCTCTTCATTGTGCCGGCGGATATACCTCGAGGTCCAGCCCCTAGCTGCACTGCCCCACGATCAGTCTAGAATGACTCAACTTGGTAATGCGGTCGGTAGTATTGATCGACCACGGCAGGGCAAATTCACATCAGTCTAATAGGAAAACTCAAAATCAAAATACGACGAATATCCGAGGAGAACCCGGAGCTCGACACTGGCAATTTAATATGATCTCCTTCGGGAAATCATTGGCATTGGGAGCAGTACTGTACGACGACCCCGGCGGTGACTTCATTCTCCTCATGCACGTGGTCCCCTGCGCGTTTACTTGTGATCGCGCGTGCTACCACAATGGCGCTAACTGAGTGGAAAACACAACTGCCGCTACAGAGACTCCGTCTAAGCACTCACACTGTTGTATCAGACTAGTGTCAAGACAACGCTCACAAGGAAAATGAACGCGATTCACGTCGTGGTGGTACATGGAAACCTTGTCTTGCGAAAAGTAATATATCACACAAAAGAGTGAAAGAATGTGACTAATAAATATACGTCGTCCACAGCTTTGGCCTCCCTATTAAAGTGGTTCGTCTAACACGATAGCCTAGAACGAGAAAGGGGAACTGATAAGATCGTAGTTGTACAGACCAATCGTGTAAGCCTCGAGAGCCTGTGCTCGCTCAAAGTCCTCCTGGGACAGTAACTGAGACTTGAAGCAAAAAATGAGTCTAAATCGGTAGGTATCAATAGAATTGACTTGCCTCTGCCTGCGGGTCAATGTCAACGGGGTATGTCAATGTCTCTGAGAGCCGTTCTGCCGCTGTCTGTTGCATGGGGGACGTCTCGTCTTGTGCAGTCGACGAGTTTGACCGCGATAACACAGACGGCACATGTACCGAATGGCCAGGAGGGCTCTCCCCAGAACGTTTCCTCGGCGAACGCTCGTGTTCAAGAGATCTCCCTGTCCCCGATGTCTGTCGCTTCATGGGCCGAAAGCGATAATGTGGGTAAAGGCGCGCGTGCTCCTCCCTCTCTTTATCAGCCAGTATCTTGTACCGTTCCCTCTCCGATGTGGGAAGACGTTTCCACGCCTCGGCGGCGCGCTTGGAGAGGGTTTTGACGGTGGTTGTGTCGGTCGCCGTGTCCTCGTCTTCGTCTTGCGATCCATGGGAGCTCTGCGAATGTGCGCGAGAGAACTCGCACCGAAAGATGATGAAGGCATTGCGAGGACGGGGGATCCAAGTCGGATCACGGTTCCGGTTCCGCTGTGTGCGACGGTCGGAGGAGGGTGCGATGGAGGTATGAGAGACCCCTAAGAGAGCCCGAGAGGTGGTCCGCGACACGGATAGAGGAGAGTAAGTAGCGGGGAGAGTGGTATCTAGGGGGGGACAAGCGGTACTGAGAAATGAGGACGACGACGGAGGAAAGGGATTGATGGTCAAGAAGTGCATGTCCTGTGAGACGACCACGTCCTCGTCCTCGTCTCCGCCAACAGGGGACCAACCGTGTATGACATCGTTGGCGGTGAGCATGGTGGAAGAACAGAAGACGGGGTCGACGGGAATGCAAAGAGATGATGTCGACGGTCAGGATTTATTATCCCCGCGGTATGATACGGGACTTGGCTTGTCATAGTTTGGTATATTACTGCGAAAGTCTAAAGAGCAAACTTGACGATTAATATATCGGGGAAGGGAAAATTGGAGCTTGAAATTTTGATTGTGGAGCATGTCGCGGACGTCATCTCGCCCGGCTGCCAGGGCGGCCAGTCAAGACAATGGGCCCATCTGACTGAGACTCGTGCTCTCGAAGACAGGTACCTAGAGAAAGAAAATCTATATGCGTAAACTTTGGCGGCACTCACCCGGACATTCAGTGGGTTAGGGTCACCCCTATCATTGAGGCTGGCAATTGAAATTCGTGTCAAGGATACTACTAGTACCCCGTATATCTTGATAGTTCCGTACATCATTTGAATACCACCACCAAGTTACCGCCAAATAGGTGCGGGACGGCAAGATTCGACGTGTAAATCTTGGCAGCTGGTGCTTCCGCACTACAAATATTTGCGGAACCATGTTACTAAATGAGTACGCTTTCGTCACCTAACTCCAATGTCACAAACCCACGATGTCCACGACCACGACCACAGGCACACCCAATCCACTGACAATAAAGACTATGAAACAGCCAACAAACACCACTTTGACGCAGCAGCTCACCGATACGACAATGACTCCAACGGCCACAAACTCGCCGAGAAAATCGGACAAGCCATGATCAACACAGGGCTCTTCAAACCCGGCATCACCACTGTTATGGATTTCGCATGTGGAACAGGTGCGTCACAACGTTACAAAGTGATATCATCCTGATGGTCGTCTCCACAGGTCTCATCTCCCGCGCGTTAGCAGCCACAGATCCTAAATCGATCGTCGGCGTCGACATCAGCCAAGCCATGGTCGATCAATACAATAAGATCGTCTACGATCATGGGATCCCGCCCGAAGAAATGAGAGCCGTCTGCGCTACACTTGGCGCCAATAACTCACAGGCGCTGGAAGGCATGACGTTTGACGTGATCGTCGTGCGTATCATCCGACTCGCGATCTGTAACGTGTTATAGAGCCCCTTCTTTCCCGCTCTCTCGCGATAGTGTGCTTCTGCGTATCACCACCTTGCCTCTATTGACGAAGTGACGAGGACACTCGTTTCATTCCTGAACCCAGGGGGATCGCTTCTCGTTGCAGATCTGTGTCAGTCAGATTCAGGGCACGAGATATTCCCCGAGAAAGTACACCATATCGTCGTACACAAAGGAGGGTTTATGGAGGAGGACATTCGGTCTACGTTCGACAAGGCTGGGTTGAAGAACTTCATCTTTGACATCATCGCGCACGTCAAACATATTGGCCACCCCACAGACATTTTCCTTGCAAGAGGCGATAAATAGTTTGTTTCGAGAGCGCTACAATTCCAGTTGAGTGTAGTAAACGACAGATATGTCTGGGTAGTTAGTCTGGAATACATGGGGTATATCATAATCAGGTCGGTCACGTCAACACTAACGTTCCCCCAAATCGCTTCCGTGCAGCAACCTCGACTCTCTCCTTGACTTGATGAAACGAGTTCCACCATGCCTTGCCTATCGTTTCCGGCCCCGTTCGCCGACCTTCTCTTTCATCCTCATCGTCCCCAGCCCCTTCCTGCACACCCCATCGTCGACGCAACAAGACTAACCACCACCGCATGACATCCACCGTCTTCTCCATCCCCGCATCCGAAAATTCCACGCTCTGCACGAGAAACTTCCCAAAGAAATCCACATCCTTTTGATTCGGCGCGAATTCCTGAAACCGTTCTACCCACGTCTCGATCACGCGCTGCACGTCCTCCGTATCTGTAAACGCCAGCTTCTCGCCTTGCTGTTTTCCCTGCTGTTTCAGCGCGGGCGGACGAGGGCGGGACGCTTTCGGTGGAGGTTTGGTGAGGTGGTGTGACTTGGATTTGGATTTCTCGCGCGTGCGGGAGAGGGTCGGATCTTTGATCACCAGGCGACGTTGTTCGCTTGGGGGTCCCCCACCACCGCCGTGTTTGGTATGTCGGGCCATGATCAATTGCTCGCGTTGCATGTCGACCGGCAACGCAGCAAATACGTCCGGATCGATGTCCAACACACGCAATTCGTCCTCCGAGACCCGCATGCCAGATGCGGTCGCCAGGGTCTTCTCGCGTTTGGTGAACAGCACGCTCTTCTTGGCCGAGAGGCTACTCCCGCCTGACCTTGGCGCGAGCTGCTGCGTGATCCGTTTCACGTCCACGCTCGTACCGTCGGCTGTGATGGCTTTGGATGAGGATGGCGCTGGTGAACGGCGGTCAACGACGATCATGGGTGAGTGGTCTCGGCGTTGGTACTCCTCTTCCAGTTCTTTCCGGATGTCCTCGGGTAGTGCCTCCAACACCCCCATGTCGAGTTGTGAAAGAGAGGGCAAGCCAACGACCTGAGCCTCCAGTTTCTCCACTGGTGCATCATTGGTTATCATCTCCCCTTCCGACGGTGGTTGAACCACCGCCCCGGGAGTATCGTCAACCTCTGCCTGTCGCGACGATCTGGGACCCTTCAACAAGGGTATCCTCTTGTCCGCAGCATGGAAGGGCAGCTTTGCTTGGCCAACTTCCGTGGCATTTCGACTGCTTTCCAGCTTTTGAATGTGAATACCTATCCCACGAAGTTCTGCCGGGTCGAAATTGAAAGATTGGAGTAACCGCCAGGCGTGGTCTCCAATGTCTTTGCTATCGCTCGTCGCCAGGCCTTGGGCGTTCGAAAGCACGGTCTGCTTGTTGAACGACTCACATAGCCCGTGACCCATGAACTACAAGACATTGTGTAAATCTACTACCTCGGTCGAACCACCGGTACACGTACCTTTGGAGCTTCCTTTGGAGCACCGGGATCACGTTTCATAATTTTGAGCGATAGCAAACGACCACGCATCGAGATACTCTCCAATCGTCTTGTCACTTCCTCTGCCATACGATATATAAACGCCTCTGCTTGTTCGTTGTTCTCAAATCGGATACCATACTATGATAAAACATATTCTCAGCATCGTCCAGACAACCAGAACCTCGAATGGAATCCACGCACATTGATATCACAAGAGACAGATTTGCGAGGCTTGTCCGACTCAAGTTTCCGATCGTCGATGCCACGGAGCGCCTTGTAAAGGGTCTCTCCAGTACCTTTTCCCAGCGCGTCGCACAGTTGCGCCTTACTCCGCGTCATCAACGCACCCAAATTCGTCACTCCGAGTTTTTCTTGGGCTTTTTGGCGCATCGAATGACCGAACCCGTGTAAGTCGTCGACATCGAGGGGTTCGAGGAACCGCTGGACGTCGTCCTTTTGGAGTTGGTACAAACCCGCTGGCTTCGCTCGGCGCGTAGCCAGGCGGGCGAGCTGTATGTTCTCTGCGATCCCAATGCTAACTTGGAGGACGGTGAGCTTGGGACAGTCGCAAAGTATGATATACGTTAAACATACCTTCGCATCCAGTGGCTCCTTTCACTTGAGCTCTGATGGTCTGCGCAAGCGTGACCGCGAAGTCGTTCGAAGAGAACGGCGAGGCGGACTTGAGACGCGCGACAGCCGAAGATACGTCTATGAGTGCTTCATCAACAGATACGGCTTGAAGATCGTCCGAATGACGCATCAAAATGGTATAAAATTGAAGTGAAAAGGATTTGTATCTAATGAGACCGGGTTGAATAAAACGCTGAAGAGAGACGCAGTGACAGACTCACCGTTCAAATTCATAAGGGATAGTGACCACTTCAGGACATAACTGGCGAGCCTGTCGTAAACTACCGTATCGATCTTAGACCGCACCCAGTAGACACAGGTGAACTACTTACCTCATTCCGTTCTTGATGCCAAATGCCCTCGCCTCATAGCTCGAGCTCGCGATCTCACTCGTGCTCGAAGCCCCACCTTGGGTGCCCTGAGAATGACACACAACCACAGGTTTCCCCTTGAGTTCCGGTCGGCTAACAAGCCCCGCTGAGACGAAGAAACAGTCGAAATCGCAGTGCATGATGACCCTCTCCACGTCCTCCGCCTTCTGCTTTCCCTTGACTCGGGAAGGCGAGCGAAGCACAAACTCTGCACCTCTCATGCTCCACTCGTCCCCCGTCACCGTGCGTGCACCAGACACGGCAGCACCATCATCCGGCAACCCGTCCAATGCACCATTCTCGGCGCGCTCCTGCGCCTCCGCCACGAGCCCTTTGAGTTCCGCTTTCCAAGTCGACAAGTGGTGTAGACGGGAATTCTTGTAAAAGCCCTCGATAAAGTCGGGCGCGATAGACGTGTGGGCAGCGCGCCACTGAGGGTTCGCCATGACGCGTTCCGCCATTTCGTTCGCACGGCGTGCAGCGTAGTCGGGGACGCGCGCTGCGTCTTCCTCAGTCCCTGGGTCTGTCACGTAGAGGGGACGTGGTGCCCAGCCCGACGCAGACGGTTCCGACTCTGGCGTCATCGGCTTGCTCGGGCCCACATCTAGTGAGCCGCCAGATTCCCTCGACTCGGACGTAGACTGTGGGGTGGACGTCTTTGACAACGAAGCTGGTCGAGCGCCGTGTAACTGCAGCGTGGTCTGCCCGATCTGTGAGCCCTGAGACTCCTCCAGTCGATCACCGGGACGAAAGATGAAATTCGACCATGGAAGCAGCGACCCAGCAGCAATACTGTCCAGCAGCCACTCGGGTCGAACCACTTTCATGTGGTTGAACTCTTTGACTTTTGCTGCGGTAAGCGAACAGGTCACGACGTGGGTTCTGGAGTGGAGACGGCGTCAAATGGGCGCAAGGTGAACAAGAACCCTGTCGCACGTACACGATCGATTTCTTGTCAAGGTATGGTTGAAAGACGCCTCCGTGCTGGACAAGGAGCCTTCGGATATCCTGCACCGAGGGCTTCGTCCAGCCGTTCACCTAGACCATCACGTACCCGCCCCCGTCACTATCGTACGAAGTGAACTTGGATTCGGAAGAAACGCACGTATACAGAGATGCCCTTGAAGATATCACTCTTCCCCTCCCCACTCGTCTCTATGATCATGTTCGCGTTTTGAATTTGCAACTTTGCGCGTTTCCGATGCATGTACTCGCCGAAATGACCGAATCGAGATGCACCGTAGATAGCTGCATCGTCCTCTGGAACGTGCTGCGCCTTTCGCTTTGTGCCCACCGCGCTCGGCACGCTATCGATGGAAAGCTCGGGGTCACACTTCAGAGATGTGGCCGCAACGTCGTCAATTCGCATAGCATCGTCCTCCATGATGGAGGCTCCTGAACAAGTCGGGTCAGCATGCCTTATTTGGAAAACTCTCCAAAAACATGTAATACAAGTACTAGATTAGTAGCGTGGTACGCCAACGTCCACAAATAAAAGCTGTCCCCTTACAAAGATTGAACGATGATCGAAATATCATCCAGCCAAGGTACGTCCATATCCACCGTCAGCACCTTCGACACAGTCACAGGATCCCCCCCAAGTCCCTGCCAAAGCAACTGTAATGCCATATTATCCATCTCACGATACCCCGCTTTCCGCGATTCCATGCACTCCAACCACCGCTCGATCACCCTGCGTTGATGCTCCCCACAGATATCCGTAAACCCGTCGGAAGCCAGTACGAGGTATTTTCGCAGCCGCTTTTGTGACGCATCTAATGGATAATGAGTCACCTCGGGCATGGCTGAAATATAAGGCGGCGTAAAGTTCCGAACGAGGAACTCTTCCCATGGGGATGTGTCGTGATTACCGGGGAAGAGATTGTATAGGATACGCCGCGTGAACTCGGGCGGTTGCTTGAACGGTGTATCGCCAATACCTGTCAAACCGCATCAGGCGTAAGCATGTCACAAACCTGATCACTGAAGGCCTGAGACCCTAACTCACATCGGAAAGGAGCGATGGCACCGAGCACACGGCCGTCAACCACGCATTCGGGCTCTCCCGGGTGTTCGCTCACAACGCGCTGTACCTCACTCTTGCTCGTACCGTTATGACTCCTGGTCAACACCTCGAAATTCCACGTTCGGTGTTCCGTCTCCGAGATCATGACTGAAAAGACACAAGTCATTAGCCGGCGCGCCACAAGACAAAGATCCCGGTTCCAAACCTCCTTGACAATCACCCAGATTAGCCAACCACACGTTTTCATGCTCAGGGTCGATGAGCGCCACAAGCGCCGTCGTACCATACATGCACAGCCGCGCCTTCTTGAAATTGAGCCCCCCCGTCATATGATCGTTGAGGATAGTGTATATCTCGTCGTCCGGCATATTCATGATCGCCTCCAACCCGCCCGGAAACAACTCCAACACGTCGTTGGCGATCGCATCATCAAACGCCCGAATTGCATGGCTAAACATGTCCGCGATCAACGGCGGCGGCACGACCCGATCCCCATGTTTCACCGTCATCTCCTCAAGAAATTCCCGTACGATGATGGGCATGTGATACGCCGCATGTGCCACTGTTGCGTCACCGAGATGACCTGGGAACAACCCCCGTCAGTCTCGCATCTGACAAAGCACACCAAGACCACTCGCCATCAAACACAGCGGTGAACGTCCACGTCCGCCCACCGACCTCGATCCGCTGCATTGCGTACCGATCCTGACTGCTCGTCCCCTGAAACGGCTGAAAATTAATTGCGTCGGCTCGCCAGCGTCCACTTGCGCCATAAGACATGCGCCCTGGATCGGACGCTTGCGCGAGCTGGGCCCAGGCCTCGGATGGCGCGAGGTGCTTGAACGAACGTGGCCAGGGTCCGTCCTCGGGTCCGCAAATGGACCCAGGGATATCGTCATACCATACCTGTGAAGAAGACGAGGATGACACGGAAGACTGGGTTTGTCTGCCCACGGGAGAACCAACGGACATGATCATCACGTCGGGACGAAGTGTGTGTGGGTGTCAAAGTGTGAGTGTGAGTAGCGAAAATTCAGTGCTGTTGTGATACCCTTAAAACAGGCGACGCTTGGCCATTACAGGAGGGCGGCTGCGATGCTGTTAGGGTGCTAGGATTCCAGATTTATGTATACATAACTTAGTTGGGGTTCCTGTGCGGATTGGCACGTGGGTTTGATCAAGATGTGGCCATGGAGCAACCAAGGATAGGCTCTCCGCCCCCATCTGCCATACTTATGTACGTCGCGCGCTCTGCACACGCGGAGACTGTCTTTTTCAGCCGCTCACCCAGGGGTATTACCAGGAACACGTAACTTGCTCGGTAACATCCTGCTATATTAGCTACACAGCCCGTATGTACTATACTGCCGGTATTTGGCCGGTATATGTCGTATGCAATGTCAAAGTGGGTAAATGGATACAGTAATGGTTGCAAGGGGAAAGATCCATGTCAACAAGGGAGTGAAAGTGTGTCCGTCTAAATGTGTCATCCGTCCATGTGGGGTACTCATAAAATACTTCAAGTTGAGACACCCAAACCAACCGTTTCTTTACGGAACGGGTTGCGTGATCCGCCCGTGTTCGATGGGGTTACCAGGTAAGATCCGCCGGGCTGTGACTGTCGAACAGAGGCCGCGTACACCTCAGCCTCTGTCTGCAGCTTGGCTGGAAAAGGTCGTCGCGTCAAGCTCGGCTTCTTGTACACCGACGAGCCGAGCGTGGTCGTTGAGAATCGCGAGGTCAGCGGATTCGTCTTCACAGGTTGCCGGGGCTCGGGCCCATTTTGTGGCACCCCAGTCACTTCGGAATATATGGAGTGCCCGGATAACCGATGAGAACGGTATGATTCATGCTCGCGCGGGGAACCTTCCCTCGAAACCCCGTACACGTCAATAAGTTTCTCCAGTTCCCGATTGTGTCTTGCTTCCTCTGCTGCGCGCAT
Organism: Zangia roseola; assembly: GCA_038090095.1. Lineage (NCBI taxonomy): Eukaryota > Fungi > Basidiomycota > Agaricomycetes > Boletales > Boletaceae > Zangia > Zangia roseola. The sequence continues at coordinate 979 of JBBPMD010000746.1, read as the reverse complement.
CTTCCACAGTGCAATCTCCTCGGAGTCCGGACGAGCTTGGTTCGAGTGTCCAAACAATTTTTCACCGAAACGTGCGAGACGCAGTCTCCAGTGAGACTTGTTGTTGAGAGCTTTGGCGGACGCAAAGGCCGCCGTTTCCTTCGCACGTTGTTTCCGGGCACGGCGACGCCAACAATACAGAAAAGCAACGAAAATAAACGCACAACCGAGCGTCATGAGAAGGATCTCCCACCACGATAATGCTTGCGTCGTCGACGTTGTCGTGGGTGACGAGATACCCGAAATGGAAGGCAGTGGAGAGGAACCAGTGGAAGAGGGGACGGCGACGAACTCCGAGAGACATGCGCCAAGACCTGTGACGATATTGCTTCCGCTGCTGCAATTTGCAGAGACACAGGTTCCGCCACGGAGGACTTGGCTCGAACTAGAACAGGCAAGACAGTTATTTGGACCTGAACCCAAGCAGCTGGCGCAACTCCCATCGCATGACTGGCATGTGGACGAGGTGGTGTCAAAGTACTGATTCTGGCTACAGGTTGCTAAGCAACGACCATTCGTCAGGACCGGAAGGTTCTTGTTGCAGCTGGTACATTGGTTGAATGATCCGCCTGAGCATGTTGCACAGTCGGGATGACAAGTGACACAAGCACCAGATGACGCGAACGTATTCGAGGGACATGAACTGACGCAGGAACCACCGGAAGCGAGCAGACCATTGTTACAGGTTAGGCAGTAGTTGGCGCTGCCAGAGCAACTACTACACGACGAAGAACATGCTACAGAAAGTGTAAGTGAACATGCACAAAAAGTAGAATCATGGATCACGAACCTGTACAAGTCAGGTTATCTGTGGGGGACAGGAAGGTCGCGGAAGGGCAACTTTGCACGCAGGCGCCTTGGGAAAGGACATAGCCAGGTAAACAACCAGTGCACTGAACTTGATTGATTGTCGACGCAACGTTGAAGTTCGAAATTTGGC
>JBBPMD010000745.1:0-14531 GCA_038090095.1 Zangia roseola | reverse complement strand
TCCTGTATAATCCTGAGCGGAACTTCCACTGGACTCTTCAAGGTTTAATTTGGACGGATTGCGTTGTCACAGCCCGGGGACGCTCTTGGAACAAGTATTGACGCCCTCTACCTAGCGCTGAACACATTCCATTTTTCTTATCATCGTGGTGTAACCCAAGGCCTCGGCGCTCTTCATGGGGTTCTCGTTTTCGCCCTTTATGTTGTCCGTCGAGCGATACCAGGACCTCAACGGTACCCGGTAGTACCGATTCGTGCGATTTGGTTCGGGGTTCCTGTGTACCAACTTCTGATTTCAATTTTATCAGGAGCATGCTCGAGCTTGACGTGTTCCACAAGGCATACACAGCGCATTACGAATACCCAAAATTTTCTTCTTCCCGCCGTGGCCATCCTGTGATCGTCTTTTGTGAATGGACAGGACAGTTCTGCGGCGTGTACCCCACGAGGACATTCGGTCATCATCGTGATGGCGATTGCAGTACTCCCTGGCACAAACCCGTTTCTTCCTTCGCGAGGATGGTTATAATACAATCAAGGATTCTTTCGTTCTGTCCCTCACTGAACTGCAGACATCCACTATGCAACCTACTGGTTGGGTCAAACTTTTCCTTGCTTTCCTAGGACAAACTATCCTGTTTGTTTTCGCTTTGATATGTTTTGCGGTAAGATTGACATACGGCGTCGCTTTGATTCCCGACGCCACACTGTCGTCCACATGGCTGCGTAGCCTAACGGCGGTGGTTACGGTCATTGCGACAGTGCTATCGGTGTTGACCACAACGTTCGTCTATCTCTCGAGCCGGCGATTGCTATCCGTTGACATCCCATCTCGCAGTTGCTTCTCCGTCGCCCTCATGGAGGCTTTACGGCACCGCATGCATACGCCTATCTCGCTGGGCAGTCTCGAGTTTGGCATTGCTCTAGCTAGGGGCGAAGTGTTTTATACCCGGCGTATGCGCTATGCCTTGCCCGCGCTCCTTATGTATGGACTGAGGAAGTTTATGGTATCAAGGTACGGTCCATTTTACAAGTCATTCAGTTTTTCAGCTGACATCTCGTAGTTGGTCTACCCTGTTGGTCCCGGCGGCTAATACGGCAATGGTCCCTGTTATTGGAGTCGAGCTTGACCTCAACAGTAGCTATTTCGAGTTGCAACTTCATCAAGCACTTTTGGCGACCGGGAGTGCAACAGGTAAATCTCAAGTCTTCTTCCGACGAATTCATTGTTGACTATCACTGCAGTTTCTCAGGGCAACTTCATTGAAATTACCGACACCGAGGGCCTCGTGAGCGGGCTGGCTTCATCACGATTGGGCTACGGGTTGTCGGAACGAGTGGGCTTTAACGGAGTCTCATACAACGGGACGACTGGTGCGTGGAAACACCACTATTTTCGTATGACTTCCCCTCACAGATATCAGGTGGCGTTCTTCCAGTCGCACCTGGTTACAATGGCACAGCCCAACAAGCGAATTTGAATAACACGGGCCTCAATTTTACCGTGGGACGCATTCCTTCCAATACATCAGTAAAAGGACGTCCATCACAGCAGATAGACCTTCGTACACCTAGCCGCTTCAATCTAACACAACAAGGTCTTACTGCAAATGTGGCGTGCACTCAAGTCGATGCTCCAGGGCCCATCGTCAGCCAGAGCAGTTCTGTTTCTATTTCCATGCCCGATGGAGATGAACTTGGATTGTCAACGTGGTCCTTTCAAATGGACTGTGATACAGGTGGGAGTGATCAGCGCTACGGTGTCACTGCAGCTGACATTAGAATTTAGGAAATCCGGCGGAAGAAAGCTATATAACTCGTTTGACTGATGCTACATCGTCAGTTGGTCTTTTGTACTCTCTTGTCTGCCCTTTCCCTGTCAACCAATCGCAATTTGATTGGACCCAATTTAGTAAGAACAATTGTTGGTCTTAGTCTCAACTGCAGCTAATCTATACACGAAGACGTGACCTTTGGGGGCGATGTATCCGATAAATATGCTTTTCTTCAGCTGACGACTTGTGAAATCACCCCTCAATTAACCACCTCGATTGTCACCTACACCAACGGTACCTTGGTTACCAGAGTTCTGAACTCGACGGCATTGACTCCTAACAATGCAAACCTTGCATTGTATTTGGCCTCCGTCGTTGAATTTCAGGGCCAGAATTCGCAGGGTTTGACGTCAAATTCATTCGCAGATGCATTGAAATCTATCGCTGTGAATGGCAACATAGCTCTGAACGAAAGCGGACCTATGGATCCTCTTCTCTTGAGGGAAATGGTGCGTTTTCTTGCTTCTAACTGATGATCTTGTCGTTGAATACCCATGAAATGCCAGGAGATATACTGGCGTGGTGTCATCGAGTTCACTGGAACGGTAAGTAGTACCCATCCCTATGCATACTCAGTTAACATTTGGGCTCTAGTATCTCCGGTCCGGCTTTTCTGCCGCTCCAATTACAATTTCCGATGATGGCCTGAGGTCATACGATGGGACATGGGAGTTTACAACCATGGTCTTAACCCAGCGATCCCTGATAGACCTCTATACCATCTTGCCGATGACGCTGTTCCTGATCTTCACCTATACCGCCACCGGTTACGCTTTATATCGGAAAGGTGGATCCAAGCCCACGGAATTTGATCCAACGAACCCGCTTCATCTGATCTTGGTGGCGTCGACCCGAGCTGAACCGAACGGGCCGAGACTCTCCGGGGGGGCAGATGGAACAGACATGGTAGCGTCCAACGAAACAGATCCAGCATGGAACCTGAAGGGCGAGAAGCTTCACACACTCTCCGAAGAGGGTATCGGAAAAAACCGAAGAATTAGAGTGAAACTTATAGGCGGAGATGATAGGAGGGGAGTGCGCGAGCGTTTCATGAATTGGACTAATTATCAGCGCGAGGTTTTGGATGACCAGGTAATATATCGTTTGAAATGTATTCCGTGTTGCTTACTCCACCCTCACTTTTAGCCCCAGATGACTGAAGAGTCGAATTTGACTGGCTAGAAAACCAATTCCGTGTTACTAGTTCGGGGTCTCTTTGGGAATGGATCATTCCGTGCTGTGCACGGTGCCAGTGATGTCGTACTCATCCTCATCCATGTACAACTTCTCCATCGTAATTTGTTGCTTCATCGTAAAGTGTTGTCTCTGGCATAACTATGTTCGTATTTAAATCGTATTAGCACTTTCCTTGCCTTGCAAGTTTTAGGGACCATCATGATTCCAAGCGTCCAATTGGTGATATATAGCGAACACCCTGAATCACGACATCGAACATGTTCTCCTTCAACATTTAACAGGATTCGGAGCGTTGAACTCGGCATCCTCTCTGGGCCCGTTTCCTCGCAAGTTGTAAACTTCCACCCCAAGAAAATCCTCCCTGCCAATACTGAAGTACTGATGCTCGAAGGTCCCACAATGCCATGTCGAATCTATCATGAACAATGTCGACGCTCCTTTCAGAACTTCTTGTGATGTCTGCGGACTCTCTTCATCGAGCACGTCGAACCAGTTTGAGTAAATCAGGTCATTTAAAACCATTCCCGACAGCCAGAGAACGCAGAGACACCTACAAAACTGGCCTCGTCGGAAGCGAACGATGTGGCGAGTGACATCGCTCACAATCATCTTGCATTCCCTCTCATCCCGCGAGGTCAATGGTCTCACTTTTCGTCACCGACTGCAACGCATGACCGGGCCTGTGTTGGGATCCAGGCAGTTCCAAGCAATCTCAGGTGATCCGTTTCGAGGGCATGCCCACGTCGAGTAGTCCGGCGTGGAGGCCATGTACGAAACCGAGTGAAGAGATGATTAGAGAGGTGCACGAGGCAACTGAGCTCCTCGATCGGGGGTAGGGTCGTCCCTGGGAAGTGGTATCAAAACCAATGGGCTTACTCTAGCACGAAGAAGGGATCGAGAGCGAGGACAACGGGGTCGCTGTGTGTGACAAGTAGCTCTCATACCTATCTCGTACCCCGCAATTAGGCGGTGTGGTCGAGAATGTAAGATTTAGATATCTGACCAAGAGTCCTCAATGTAGCTGCGTGACCGAGAAATACCCGCAGAACACCGACATGAGCGCTATTTGTGACCAAGATTAAATAGATTGGCGCACCTTGCCCTCCCTACCGCCCATTGTTTGAGACGCTCCTGAAGGACCGGACCATCGCCTTCGAGGAAACCCTGAACGGCGCGCGTTGCAGCGGCGTGTTTGTCATTATCTTGTAGGCCCCGCAATGCGGTTAGATATCGTTTGCAGTGTCCTCTAGAAGAGGGATAGGCGACTTTGGAAGGGCATCCTGGTTGGCGAATATGGAGCCCGGGGTGGGGGTGTTTGGATGAAACATTGTCGGGGTGATTGGGGACGTTCCGTTGTGCAAACAGAACGGAAGGCGAGCGTGAGTGCGAAGGGGAAGGTGACTGAACCTGGTAGTTGGTTGGATAGTGAATAGTGGAGAGAAAGGACAACGCGCGCGTGCGTGCGTACGTCGAGAACCGGGAGTTGTCGAAACGTGCGGATACGAAAACTTGTGAATCGCGCGAGAGACTTGGACTGAACTGTACTGAATTCAATGATGAGATGGATTGTACAAAGGAGTTTATATACGAAGGGAGTGAGGCTATGGAGTCTATAGTGAAACGAGTGATGAGTGATGAGTGATGAGTGATGAGTGAGGAAATGAAAAGGTACGTGAGAAGGCGCTGCATCGCTCGGACCGAATCGGTAGCCGGACGCGGAGCGGTCATTACAACTTGGGTTCGAGCTCTTGCCAGCAAGATATCGCTATCCATTAATTATACACAACAGCACCCTATTTCTGCAGCGGTCGTGGGGACCCTGAATTTGTTTTCCTCAACGAAAAGAGTTCCCGAGGGTTCGCAAGGCAGATTCTATGCTTACATTGCAATGGTGAGTTTTGAGCATATGTCATCCTATCTTCCCGTGTGGTCATAATCCTGCGCGGGACTTCCACTGGGCTCTTCAAGGTTTAATTTGGACGGATTGTGTTGTGACAGCCCCGGGGCTCAACATGCTCGAGCTTGACGTGTTCCACAAGGCATGCACAGCGTATTACGAATACCCAAATTCTTCTTCCCGCCTGCGGTCATCTTGTAATCGTCTTTTGTGAATGAACAGGACAGTTCTGCGACGTGTAGCACACGAGGACACTCGGTCATCATCGTGATGGCGATTACTCCCTGGCACAAACTCGTTTCTTCCTTCGCGAGGACGGTTATAATACAATCAAAGATTCTTTCATTCTATCCCTCACTGAACTGCAGACCTCCACTATGCAACGAACTGGTTGTGTCAGACTTTTCCTTGCTTTCCTAGGACAAACTATCCTGTTCGTTTTCGCTTTGATCTGCTTTTGGGTAAGGTTGACAAACGGCGTCGCTTTCATTCCCGACACCACACTGTCGTCCTCATGGTTGCGTGGCATAACGGCGGTGGTTACGGTTGTTGCGACAGTGCTATCGGTGTTGACCACAACGTTTGTCTATCTCCCGAGCCGGCGAATGCTACCCGCTGACATCCGCATCCCGCAGTTGCTTCTCCGTCGCCCTCATGGAGGCTTTACGGCACCGTATGCATGCGCCTATCTCGTTGGGCAGCCTTGAGTATGGCATTGCTCTTGCTAGGGGCGAAATGTTTTTTAGCCGGCGTATGCGCTATGCCTTGCCCGCGCTCCTTATGTATGGACTGAGGAAGTTTATGGTATCAAGGTACGGTCCAATTTTACCAGTCATTCAGCTTTTTCAGCTGACATCTTGCAGTTGGTCTACCCTTTTGGTCCCAGCGGCTAATACGGCAATAGTCCCTGTTATTGGAGCCGAGCTTGACCTCAACAGTAGCTATTTCGAGTCGCAACTTCATCAAGCACTTTTGGCGACCGGGAGTGCAACAGGTAAATCTCCAGTCTTCTTCCGACGAATCCATTGTTGACTATCACTGCAGTTTCTCAGGGCAACTCCATCGAAATTACCGACACCCAGGGCCTCATAAGCGGGCTGGCTTCATCACGATTGGGCTACGGGTTGTCGGAGCAAGTGAACTTCAACGGAGTGTCATACAACGGGACGACCGGTGCGTGCAAACACCACTATTTTGGGATGACTTCCCCTCACAAATATCAGGTGGTATTCTGCCAGTTGCACCTGGTTACAATGGCACAACCCAACAAGCGACGTCGAATAACACGGGCCTCAATTTTACCGTGGGACTCGTTCCGTCCAATACATCAGTACAAGGAGATCCATCACATCAGATAGACCTTAGTACACCTAGCCGTTACATTATAGGACAACAAGGTCTTACTGCAAATGTGACGTGCACTCAAGTCGATGCTCCAGGGCCCATCGTCGGCCAGAACAGTTCTGTTTCTGTTTCTATACCTGGTGGAGATGTACTCGGATTGTCAACGTGGTCCTTTCAAATGAACTGTGATACAGGTGGGAGTGATCAGTGCTACGGGTCATTCCAGCTGACATTAGAATTTAGGAAATCCGGCGAAAGAGAATTATGTAACTCGTTTGACTGATGCTACATCGTCAGTTGGTCTTTTATACTCTCTTGTCTGCCCTTTCCCAGTCAACCAGTCACAATTTGATTGGACCCGATTTAGTAAGAGCAATCGTCAGTCTTAGTCTCGATTACAGCTAATCTATACATGAAGACGTGACCTTTGGGGGCGGTGTATCCAATAAATACGCCTTTCTTCAGCTGACGACTTGCGAAATCACTCCTCAATTAACCACCTCGCTTGTCACCTATACCAACGGTACCTTGGTTACCAGTGTTCAGAACTCAACGGCATTGACTCCTAACAATGCAAACCTTGCATTGTATTTGGCCTCCGTCGTTGAATATCAGGGCCAGAATTCGCAGGGTCTGACGTCAAATTCATTCGCCGATGCCTTGGAATCTATCGCTGTGAATGACAACATAGCTCTGAACGAAAGTGGTCCTATGGACCCTCTTCTCTTGAAGGAAATGGTGTGTTTTCTCGCTTCTGGCTGACAATCTTGTCGTTGAATACCTGCCAGGAGCGATACTGGCGTGGTGTCATCGAGTTCACCGGAACGGTGAGTAGTACCCATCTCTATGCGTACTCAGTTAACATTTGGGCTCTAGTATCTTCGATCTGGCTTTTCTGCCGCTCCAATTACAATTTCCGATGATGGCCTGAGGTCATACGCTGGGACATGGGAGTTTATAACCATGGTCTTGACCCAGCGATCCCTGATAGATCTCTATACCATTTTGCCGATGACGCTGTTCCTGATCTTCACCTACGCCGCCACTGGGTACGTTTTATATAGGCTCATCCAGAAAGGTGGGTCCAAGTCCACGGAATTTGATCCAACCAACCCGCTTCATCTGATCTTGGTGGCGTCAACTCGAGCGTCAGATGGAACAGGCGTGGCACCTCCGAAACCGCCGCCCCACGAAACAGATCCAGCATGGAACCTGGAGGGCGAGAAGCTCCACATGTTCTCCGAAGAGGGTATCGGAAAAAACCGAAGAGTTAGAGTGAAACTGATAGGCGGAGATGACACAAGGGGAGTGCGCGAGCGTTTTATGAATTGGACTAATTACCGGCGCGAGGATTTGGGTGACCAGGTAATGTATCGTTTGAAATGCATTCCGTGCTGCTGACTCCGTCTTCACTCTAAAGCCCCAGTCGGAACCGCAGCCAGCACCTACAGGTGCCAAGATCGAAAGTCACAAACCCGAAGCTGACCCGTCTGTGACGATGGTTCAGGATTGAAGGGTCGGATTTGACTGGGGCTAGAAACTAATTCCGTGTTACCAGTTCGGGGTCTCTTTGAGAATCGGTCATTCTGTGTCGTGTTGTAAACTTCCACCCCAATGTCGAATCTGTCACGAACAATGACGATGCTCCTTCCAGAACTCTTTGTGATGTCTGCGGACTCTCTTCATCGAGCACGTCGAACCAGTTTGAGTAAACCAGTTCATTTAAAACTATTCCCGACAGCCAGAGAACGCAGGGACAAGTACGTACAAAACTGGCCTCGTCGGACGTGAACGACGTGACGAGTGACATCGCTCACGATCATCTTGCATCCCCTCTCATCCCGCGAGGTCAATAGTGTCACTTTTCGTCACCGACTGCAACGCATGACGGGGCCTGTGTTGGGATCCAGGCAGTTCCAAGCAATCTCAGGTGATCCGTTTTGAGGGCATGCCCGTGGACTGCATCTGCCAGTGGGTCGAGTAGTCCGGTGCGGAGGCCATGTACGAAACCGAGTGGAGAGATAGAGAGGTGGCACGAAGCAACTGAGCTCCTCCATCGGGGGTAGGGTCGTCCCTGGCCCGAAGTGGTATCAAAACCAACGGACGTTCACAAGAGAAAGGCAGGGCTTACTCTAGCACGAAGAAGGGATTGGGAGCGAGGACAACGGGGTCGCTGTGTGACAAGTAGCTCTTGGACCCTGTGATCAGGTGGTGCGGTAGAGAATGGAAGAGTTAGATATCTGACCAAAAGTCCTCAATGTAGCTGCGTGACCGAGAAGCACCCAACATGAGCGCCTATTGTAGGTCACGGACTTCATACTCGTGTTTACATCAGGCTTCGAAGCTCCTTTTTTTCACAATTTGCCAATGAAGCACCCTCCCTGATGTACGTATTTTCGAGTCTGAATTTCAATCAGACCTCAAATTCACCCAAAGTGGTCGTTTATAATTATACATTCTGCATCATGATTACAGGCCCATCCACGAACCACAAGGGTCCAACTTCCCTGTTGTTATACTTACCTGCGGCTGCATTTCATACTCGGCTCCGTCCATATGAAATGGTACACTTGGTGAGGACTGCATGAGGACAATAAGCGATCGAGATAACTAGTGTTCCCCGGGCCGTGCAGAGTCCAGGCTGGCAGCTGCCCCCTACGAGTGCGGTTATAATGGGAGGAAGAATTTACGCTTTGGTGGACTTGACATTCACCATGAGTCGAGCATTTGGGTACTTCAAACTCCTCACTGCTTTTCTAGGACAAACTATCCTGTTCGCTTTCGCATGGGGTTTCTTTGGTGTAGGATGGGTGTATGGAGAACTGACTATTCCCTACAATGTCGTACGACTTTTGTCCATCTGGCCACGTGAGCTCACAGCGGTGACTACACTCATTGGGACAGTGTTATCGCTGTTGACTACTTCGTGCGTCCATCCCTCACGCTAGCAAGTGGCATCTAATTGACATGCGATTTCACAGTTTCTTTTCTCTCGCTTTCATGGAGGCATTACGGCACCGCATGCACAAGCCTATCTCACTGATCGGCCTCGAAGCTAGAATCGCCTTGGCCAAGAGCAAAATATTGTTCACCTGGCACATGCGCTACACCTTCACCACGCTCTTTTTATTCGGACTGACCGAGTTGATGGTATCAAGGTACGCTCTAGTTGTCTTGTCCACTCAATTTTTTCTTCTGACATTCATAGTTGGTCTACGCTTCTGACCCCATCACTCTTTGCGACAAATACCACCGTTGGTGGAACCGAGCTTGATCTCGGCAGTAGCTATTTCGAGTCGCAACTTCATCAAGAACTTTTGGCGACCGGAAGTGCAACAGGTAAATCTCAAGTCTTTTTCTTCAGAAATCGTTACCGACTTTGACTATAGTTTCGCAGGGTAATTCTGTCAAGATCATCGACACCGAGGGCCTCCTAAGCGGCATTGCTTCCGCGCGATTGAGCTTTGGGGTGGAAGGAGATCTGAACTTCAATGGAGTCTTGTACAACGTAACGACTGGTACGCACAAATCTCACTAATTTCATAACTACCTCACGTCTGTCAGGTGGTGTTCTCCCAGTTGCACCTGGTTACCTTGGCACGTCCCGCCAGGCGGAGTCGGGTAACACTGGCCTCAGTTTTGTTGGAGGACTCGTCCCGTCCAATTTATCACCTCCGCCGACTCACGGTATATCTAGCAACTACTCTATAAGACAACAGGGTCTTACTGCTCAGGTGACGTGCACCCAAGTGGACACTCCAAGCCTAGTTACCACCCAAACCAGTTCATTCCCCGTTTCCATTTTCAGTGGAAACGCCACTTGGCTGACAGCGTATTCTTTTAAAATGGGATGTAATGAAGGTGAGTCCTTTTCGCGTTGCAGTATCACTGACTGACATCACAATCCAGGAGATCCAGCGCAAGAGAATTATGTAACTCGTTCGACCGATGACGGACTCGCTATCTCGTCAGTTGGTCTTGTGTACTCTCTTGTCTGCCCTTTCCCCGTCAATCAGTCGCAACTTGATTGGACCCGATTCAGTTAAGGGACCCCTCAGTCTCGATTTCAGTGGTAACTGACCTAGACATGAAGACGTGACCTCTGGAGGTGGTGTATCCAATAAATATGCCTTTCTTCAATTGACCACCTGCGAAATCGTCCCTCAACTAACCACGACGCTCGTCACCTACGCCAACAATACCTTGGTTACCGACGTTCTCGATTCGACGCCTTTGAACTCTAGTAATACGGACCTTGCATTGTATCTCGCCTCCGTCATCGAATATCAGGCGCAGAATTCACAGGGTTTAACGTCAAATTCATTCGCTGACGCTCTGTACTCAGTCGCTGTAACTAGCAACGTGGCTTTAAACAATAGCGGACCTATGGACCCTCTTCTCTTGAGTGAAATCGTGAGTCTTACCGCTTCTGGTTGATGTTTACGTCGTTGAATATCCGTGGCAATATCAGGAACAATACTGGCGTGGTGTCATCGAGTTCATCGGAACGGTAAGTAGTGCTCACTTTCATGGATCTTTGGTTCACATATGGCTTTAGTATCTCCGATCTGGGTTTTCCGCCGCTCCGATTACCATCCCGGATGTTGGCCTGAGGTCATACTCTGGGGTACAGACCGTTACTACCATGGGCTGGGCCAAGCGATCCCTGATAGATGCCTATACCCTCGTACCTGTGACGCTGTTTTTGATCCTTACCTACGCTGCCATCGCCTATGTTTTGTATGATATCGCCCGGAAAGGTGGGTACAGGTACATAACATTCGATCCAACGAACCCTCTTCACCTGGTCATGGTGTCATCGACTCGAAAGCCTGACGAAAAATCGAACCTGGAAGGAGAGAGGCTTGGAGATTTTTCAGATGCCGGCATCCAGTACAACCAACAAATAGAGGTGCAGCTTGTCGACGTCGGCAACGGCGAACGGGGTTCGCGTAAGTGTTTCGAGAAACAAGAAAGCGACATGCCAAACTTTGAGACTTACCGTGGTGACGCGCTCTCTTCATTGAACGGTGTATCTGTCGCTTACTCTAATTGTCTCATTTTTTTCTTCTACTCAGGATGAGTGTGGCAAGAACCGCCGGCGAGTCTATGGGCTGCGCCCTCGTACCCAAGACCATAATGGATCTCGGGAACGTTCAGGCCAAGAGTCGATTATGGTTATAGTCCATGGAATTGGACACTCTTGGTTTACTTGTGGTTCAGGTCTATTCCGTCTTACCCCACTGGGATATCTCACACCGCTCTGTAAATAGTGTATATAGCATGAGCATAACAATGTGCTATGTGGGGTTATTATCTCTGGCTACCGATGTGTCGGAATTTAGACACCTGACAGCAAGAGTCGCAAGGTGGCTGTGAAGCGGGCCGGGCAAACTGCTTTCATTGGCGGCCTTTACCACGCAGCGCAATGCTCGCGTTGACTCGAGTTTCCACGACTCAATCCTCACGTCTCTGGAGAACGAATTCAGGCACCGTACTACGAGGTCTTTTCCGACGGGGAGGTTCGTTTCATTTTGAAGCCCCCAATCAAACATGCTAAGCTAAATTTATGTATACAAGATGTATCCAGACCGTTTACAGTCCTCGCTATTGAAAGCTCCGCGGACGATACCTGCGCTGCAGTTGTAACATCATCACGACAAGTCCTTTCCAACGTAGTCATCAAACAGCACGACTTGTAAGCACATCTCGACATGTTAGGTTTATGTTGCCACATTCGACTACAGGCATGAAAATTTTGGTGGCATCCACCCTACTGTTGCGATTGAGGGGCACCAGCGAAATATGGTGAGCATTTTTCTGTGGGTTTGACACGTTTGGTTCATGGAGAAAGAGGGTTATGTAGCCTATCGCTGTCCAGAGAGCCCTCAAAGAATCAGGCCTGTCGATGCAGCACGTCGATGGCGTCGCCTTCACGAGAGGACCTGGTGAGCCTCCTTTTCTGAACTCTGTCCTCTGATATCTCAGATTGAGGAATAGGCATCGGTGGCTGTCTCAGTGTTGGGTCAAATGCTGCCAAAACGCTTGCTGCCGCGCTAGGCAAACCGCTCGTTGGCGTACATCATATGGTGAGGTATTTTTTAATTCTCCTCCGAGTATATTCCCTCAGCGCGCGCTCGTTTTCCTTAGCAAGCGCATGCGCTGACACCATTCCTAACTTCGCCCATAGAAGAGTGCCCTCAGTTTCCGTTCCTGACCTTATTGATATCCGGTGGCCACACCATGCTTGTTCTTGCAACTTCCCATTCGTCTTTCCGTATACTTGTGAATACCGTCGACGAAAGCATTGGCCGTACGTATGACAAGGTGGCCCGGATGTTGGGAATGCAATGGGGAACTCGGGGACCTGCAGCCGCATTGGAGGAATTTTGTCGCCAAGAGACTGATGATCCGATCATCCCGGAGATACAACCATTTTCCGTTCCCATGACCGGACAACTCGCGTTCTCGTTTAGTGGCCTTCACTCGTCGGTGGAACGCCATATATTTAGGTCCAAGGGGCCACTTACTGAAGCACACCGACGCGCACTCGGAAACGCGTTTCAGGATGGCGCGGCACGGCAACTATGCAGCAAGCTTGTGCAATGTTACGCCATGCTACAGGAAGAAGGGTTCGATATTCGACATATCGTCGTCAGTGGTGGCGTGGCTAGCAATTCCTTCTTGAGGGATAGGTCTGCATCTTTATTCTCTGGAGAAACGCTTACTAACAGATGCGTAGGCTGAGGGATGCGTTGGATAAATATGGTTCAATGCGAAACATATCACTCATTTATCCTCCAATTAAACTTTGCACAGGTGAGCTGGTCCTCTGGTCCTCGCGGCTGTCTGTCGTATAAATCGACGTTTGTTTTAGACAATGCGGCGATGGTTGGCTGGGCTTCCATGCGTAGATTCCTAGCTGGCGACTATGATGATTATTCCGTGGAGCTTCGTTCTAAATGGAGTATCGAGTCACTTCTGCATGATGCCCAAGTGTCGGATCAACTTTAGATGGACCGCATCTACAAGATCCGTTGCTTAGTGTCAACCGAAGAATGATCGTTTGATGCAGATTTACTGGTGCCAAGACGAGCATCTGACACGGTGTATTCCCATGCAGTCCATGTGACCCGGCCCGTTCTGAGACTATACTAATACATACGTCTAAGTGTGTCCCTTATTACCATGTGCATATAATGCCTGGCGGGGGTCCGTCTCCAAGGGGGTGAGTGTGGAGACGGAAATTATCGTAAACATGTCCTCCGGACTCTCACCCTATTGTCGCGGAACGTAATGACCTACAGTATAACGCAAGCTAGCGTTCAAACTCTTTGCACGCTCATTCAAATCAGATGCTGAATCGAGTATGGTCCATAAGATAAAGTTTGGGTATTATTGCTTACATTCCGCAGTTCTTAGAACGTCTCTGATTCGCGCCAATTCTCTCCGCCGGTCAATATATAAAGAACACTTTGCATGCACATGACGTGGCCACTTACTGCATCGGGGGTGATGGGAACTGCCTTTCTCCGCTGCCTTACATACTTATAACGAAGTTAACGATCCTGGGATGATTCCATCTCTTCCGCAGTGACCCGTATCTGTCCGACTATGGCTACACCTCATTCCGCGCATTCGTTGGGACGGTTCTCAATCGACGAGAATAGGCCCATGAAAGTAGTTGTCATCGGTGCTGGCTTTAGCGGTTTGGCGGCGGGAATCCGGTGATATCTAGCAGTCATGACAGGATAGGCCTGAAAGTCTAAACGGATATTATCAGGTTCCCCCAGAGGGTAAAGAACATTGATTTGACGATCTACGAGAAGAACGCAGGTGTTGGAGGAACGTGGTACTCCAATAGATATCCCGTTCGTGACTTCTTCTCCAGCGTGTGCGATTTTGGCCGAGCTCATGCTTTGTTCGTTTCAGGGCTTATCTTGTGATATTCCTTCCCACACAGTACGATTCGCGTTCCACCTTTGGAACCATAAGTTTTTCTGACTGAAGCTCAAGTATCAATACACGTTCGAGGTCAATGTGAGTACATATGAATTCTTGGATGTTCTCATATTCATGCGTCTTAGCCTGAATGGTCGTCCTTTTATGCCCCTGGCCCTGAGATTCGTGCCTACTTGGAACGCGTGGTCGAAAAGTACCAGCTTGCTCCGTATATAAAGCTACAGCATGAACTTATTCATGCGCGGTACGACGAGGCGCAAGCCAAATGGCACTTGAAAATTCGCCGACCTGGTCCGA
>JBBPMD010000744.1:0-14542 GCA_038090095.1 Zangia roseola | reverse complement strand
TCAGTAAAGTTCTCTTGGCGATTTCCCCTAAAGACTTCTGATAAAGGGATTGACACCTCTAAGGACATAATCCTTTGCTCGCTCCTCATTCACAACTCCTCCACTTCGCTAGAACAGCTCATCCATTTAGGGTTGTTTCATTAGAACTTTACTACCTCTTTCACCTACCCCATTTTCGTACTTGAAAGCAAGCCCTCAACATGAGGCATAGCGAAGAAGAGCACCACAAGTACGGTGACCTCTAGATCATAGAAGCGGGACTTCCGAAGTACTTACCCCACTAAGTGTCCCACTCTCAGCGTTCCCTTTCCAGCTACAGGACTCCTACACCACCGCTTTGGGAGGAGGTACAGGAACTGAGAAGAAGCATCCAAGACCCCAGATACGACGTTGAAGAAGCCATCAACTCAGCTACTATAGCTTGGGTCGCATACGAAGCAGGGTTACCACGGGACTATCTTGCTCATCACTCGGACGACGAAGTCCTATTGAGGATAGTATACCTAGAGCACCTAGCTCGCCTAAACCGTTTATCAGAAGGACGACTAACCCAAGAATCGTTGGCAGAAGACTTGACTCAGTTGTTAGGTCGGAGGTCAGAAGAAAGACCTGGATTGTTAGAGACGGAGATCTCAAGGAGGTCACACGATACCGTCGAGGTTAAGCAGGAACCTCAGGAGATAGTAGTACCGTTACTTCTCCCAGAAGTCAGGGTTAAGAGAGAGCGAGAGGACTCAGAAGAAAGAGATCCCAACGACTACCGCCCTCCTACCCCAGAACCAGTAGCACTGCAGCCAAGGGCTGTAAAGAGAAGGAAGGTCTTTCACACGAGAGAGATTTTCAGATTCGACAACCAGGAGATCAGAATCGGAAGCGAGAGAACGCTTAGGCCGAGAAACCTCCTTAGGAAAAACCCCAAATACACTTAGAACCAAAAAAATAGAATTCCTTTTCTGTCATGTCTGGACGAACCTACTTGCAAGTTCTCGCAGACCCCAACGCATCATGGGAAGACAGATGGGCCTCGATGGCTCACGAATTCACAGCGGTTCAGACGATGAACAACCAACTGACGGCAATCATTGCCCAACTCCAAGGACAGGTGACGACCCTGTCAAACCAAATCGCTCAACTCCCCGCTGCAGCACCAGCAGCACAAGGCAATGCAGGAGGAGGACGAAGAGTAGAAGTCTTCTCAGACCCCGGAGATTATGAAGGGGCAATAAACAAATTCGAAGAATGGTGGGCCAAGATCAAAGCTTGGATAAGCGTGAACAGCCATGCTATCCCGGCAGGTTCACAAACGGCAGTAATTGCCGTCCTATCAAGATTGAAGGGACCTAAAGCGGGACCTTTCGCACAAACCCGTTTAGCAAAGATCGCTAACGGAGAAGCGTACACATGGGCCGACATGGTCAAACAGATCGAATTACTGTTTCGGGCAACGAACCAGAAAGACTGGGCCCAACAGCAAATCGAAAAGTTCTCACAAGGAAAGATGAGGACCGACGAATTCTTGATGCGGTGGGAAGCACTGCATCAACAAGCCAATATAGACGACTCACATGCTGTCCTCCTCTTGGAGAAAAATACCGCTGCTCCAATAATAGAGCAAATATTCAAGGAAGGGAAACGGTCCGATGACAAGGACACGACCCTAAATAACATAAGAGTGACGGGCAACAACATGGAAGCCTGTCAACTAATAAGGAATCGGGGATCAAAGGACTCCAACGCAATGGACATCGGCTGGATAGATGCCGAGGACATTGCAGCGATGAAAACAAAGTCGAAGTCCTCAGGCTTCAAATGTTACAACTGTGGCGAGACTGGCCACTCAATCAAGGACTGTAAAAAGTCCAAAAACCCATGCTCTGAGTGCAAGTGGCTCGGAGGAAAGCACAAAAAGGAGTGCTCAAAGTATAGCAGACAAAGCGTTCGCACAACCACCAAGGAAGAGAAGCAAGAAGGAGCTTCTTCTTCATCAGACCCGTTCGCCGCAATCCGCGGCATGAATATGAACGAAATGAAGGCCTACTTCTGGGACATGAAGGAGTCTCAGGATAAGAAGGGAAAAGGGAAAGCCACGTAAACAATCTGGGTGCTTACGTGGATATCGATAAGTATAAAGACACTTCTTTTTCAAATTCATTCTCTCCCCTGTATTACGATAATTATGATACGAATGTACAGACAGGTGGGCCTCATGCTAGCCATGAGCTTGGTTGGGGCTTCACACCAACGCTTAATTCACCTTTTCCCACACCCATTATGAAAACTGATTCTATTTCAGAAACCCCAGAAGAAAACCCAAAAAGAAAATTCATAAGAAGCGTGAAGGTGGAAAAAGAGATCCTAATGAAGATCCAAATATCCCCTTACACGAAAACGAACTTCCTAAACGCCACAGCCCTGCTAGACAGTGGAGCAAACGTGGTTTTTATTCATGAAGATTGGGTAAAGAAGAATAAAATCCCAATAAAACCTCTTCCTAGACCAATCCCGGTATACAACGTAGACGGAACAAAGAACCAAGCAGGTTCCATTACCCACAGCACGGACATAATCGTGGAATACGAAGGACACAGGGAGCGTGTAACAGCAGAAGTGATGAACCTGGGAAAGAATGATCTAATCCTAGGATACACATGGCTGAAGAAGCACAATCCGGATATAGACTGGACAAAGGGCGAGATTAAACTCACACGATGCCCCCAGTCGTGTCGCTATCTACACCACATGTCGGAATTTATACAAACCGTGGAAAAGGAAGAACAAATTTCATTATGCCACATTAGGGAATTATCTACAGAATCGCCAAAAACAGACAAAACCCTAGAAGAATTGGTACTCAAACAGTATCACAAATATGCTAAAGTATTCTCGAAGAACGAATCGGAACGAATGCCGATAAGAAAACCTTGGGATCACGCCATTGAACTAAAAGAAACATTCAAACCCAAGAAAGGAAGGATCATACCCCTAAACCCAAAAGAAGAAGAAGAAGTTTCAGCTTTCATAGAAGACCAGCTGAAAAAGGGTTACATCCGACCTTCCAAATTGGAACAAACGTCACCGGTATTCTTTGTACCAAAGAAAGACGGAAAGAAAAGAATGGTTCAGGATTACAGATACCTGAACGAACACACCGTAAAAAATAATTATCCTTTACCCCTCATCTCGCAACTAGTCGACAAACTCAAAGGGGCTAAACTATTTACAAAAATGGACTTACGTTGGGGATACAACAATATCCGCATTAAGGAAGGCAATGAATGGAAAGCCGCTTTCGTATGCTTCCGAGGTGCCTATGAACCCTTAGTCATGTACTTCGGGCTATGCAACTCCCCAGCAATGTTCCAAACTATGATGAACGAACTATTTGCAGATATGGATGGCGTTGTCGTTGTCTACATCGATGACCTTATGATATTCACCAAAACAGATGATGAAGACGAACACGCAAAAATAGTTCTAGAAGTTCTGAAACGGCTCGAGGAAAACAACCTCTTCGTAAAACCAGAGAAATGTAGCTTCTTTAAGAAGGAAGTAGACTTCCTGGGAATGATCGTAGGAGTAAACGGAATCTCCATGGATCAAGAAAAGGTTAAAGCCATACTCGAATGGCCAACTCCGAAAAACGTAAAAGGAGTCAGAAGCTTCTTAGGCTTAGCGAACTTCTATCGTCGCTTTATCCAAGATTATGCCAAAGTGGCTAGACCACTCCATGACTTAACTAAGAAAGACGTTCCTTTCACATGGAACGATAAAGAAGAAGAAGCTATGAAAACCTTAAAACAAGCTTTCACAACCGCCCCTATACTTGCTTTCCCAGATAATGATTGCAAATATCGCTTAGAAAGCGATGCATCGGATTATGCAACGGGCGCAGTGCTATCTATAGAAAAAGAAGGGAAATGGCACCCAGTCGCCTATAATTCCCACAGTATGTCACCAGAAGAATGAAATTACCCAATAGCCGATAAAGAAATGCTCTCGGTTATTCGTTCCCTGGAATTATGGAGACACTATTTAGAAGGAGCTCAACACGAGTTCGAAGTTGTTACAAACGCACCAGAAACCCCTATCTTCTTCGAAACATATGAACAAACCCCGTTTCTCACTTTCTAGATCACGTGATTAGCACGTGCCTACCTCATGCCAAGGCTATGTTCGGAATACAATCTGATTGGCTGCCATGTTATACACAGCCTACGGACCTACTGTCCAATCGGATACAACCCAACCTCATGTTCATACTTCCATTCTCGCACAGCATCCAAGGCTGTCCTCTTCTCTTCTCTTCTATGACATTCCACGAGTTTCCGACCAATGGCGGAATACTCTCTTATCTCTACCCTATGCCCTATACCAAATAACTACAAACATTTGTATGAGTATATATACCATGAATACATCGGCCGGTAAACTCATCAAAGTTTACTTGGTCTTTCACTGCCAACATCCTCTCTTGCCTCTGAGCATTTCCCCGTTTCACTTCACACTAGTCATTCACTCAAGCTTATTGGGTGTTTGCTTCACTTAAACTTTGATACATCTTTCTACCGTCAAGGACCCTAGAAAGTAAGACTTCGGTCCAGAGCGACCTTAGCAAACGCTGTTCAGTCACAATTTCCTCTGATACTGACAGAGTAGTAAATTAGTGTCGAACACCCCGCAGACCACTCACCACCGCCTCGCAGTAGACACCACACTTGGGAGATTTACCGAGCGGCAAAGGAGCCCCTCACTAGAAGTAGCGCTAGAAGAGGTACAGAGGTTGCGAGAGGAACTACTTGATCCCCGGTATAGCCCCGGAGAGATCTACGTCGACTCGGCCACATTAGCGTGGGCAGCGAGAGACGCCGGCCTGAGCAGAGCCGTATTCAGTTGGGCAAGCGACGAGGAGATTCTAAGACAGATCGCCGTCGCTAGAGCAGCAGCAGCGCTTTACGCCCCTCCCCACTTTGCAGCACGAGGACCTTCTATAGGCCCGGCTGTTAAAAGAGAAGAAACCCCGATCGTGCTACGGTTAGAACCGGCCAATCAAATTAAGCAAGAAGAATCTCTGGTAGATCTTAGAGCTTTATCCCCGCTCACACCACTCCCATCTCGTTTCAACACTCCCGAAAGAGACTTTATCAGACCACTAAACAGGGGCGAATCACCATCCGACCCCAACCTATATTACCCACCATCCTACTTCCGACACTCACCTCTACCCGTTGCCGTCCAACGAGCCAAATGGAAAAAGGCGTTTTACTCTAGGGAAATCTTTAGATTCGACAACGAGGAGCAGAGACATTTCCAAGGGAAAAGACTCGGACCAAAAAATACTCTTAGGAAACCACCTTACGTATAAACCACTATAAAACTATGTCCACTTCTTTCGATCTCGATCTGCAATATGTTGTGGACACAGCTACGTCAACAGAAGACAGATTAGCAGCAGCAGCACGCTGCATCGCTTCCCTCCTCCAAACGGTACAAAACCTACAGGCAGGAAGGGCAAGCCCACCAAAGACCAGAAAGGCAGAAATCTTCGCCGACTCCGGCATGTATGACGGTACTCTCTCGAAATATGACGAATGGGAGACCAAAATGACTGGATGGATCACGGCCAATAGGCACCTGATCACACCGGGATCGTACGACGCTGTCCTAGCCGTACTTTCCCAACTCCAAGGACCAAAGGCGGGAACCTTCGCCAAAATGATGATAGACCAGGGTCCCCCCATCTATGAAGACAACGACGCAACGAAACCCCTCCTCTCGGGGGTTAGTTGGGACAAAATGCACAGAGAGATGACCAAATACTTCAAATCGGTCAACCAAGAAGGATGGGCCCGCAACCAATTAGACGGGCTCAAACAAGGAAATATGCGCGTGGAAGATTTCATCATCCGATGGTCTTCCATGTATTACAAAGCCTATGGATATGGGCCAGAAGGAAACATCCCTGGCATCGCCACCCTGGAGAGGAACGTCTCTAGGAAAATTATCGAACAAATTTACCAAGAAAGGAGGACAAAGAAAACAGTCCAAGAATACCTTGAGGTAATCAAGGAAATCGGCAATGCACACGAGGCATTTGCCATTACGACCAAAACCGCGGGTTGGAAAGACCCGAACGCAATGGACGTTGACCGAAAGGTTAACGCCGCACCAAAGAAAGGGGGTAAAACCCAATGGAAAACAACATGCCCCGCCTGCAAAGGCAAACATATGATCAAGGATTGCAAGAAGCCATCGTGCGATGAATGCAAGTGGAAAGGAGCCCACAAAAACTCATGCTCCAAATCCTCGAACAGAAATGTTCGAGTCACGCAAGGCGAAGATGGGTGGTTTACCACCGAAGAAGTACAAAACGTGGCCAGAAACGCCAGCTCAAAGAAAGGAAAGAGCAAGGCAGAGCCGAAAGTACCAGCGGACCCTTTCGCCAAATTAAGAGGCCTCACTTATGAACAAATGGCCGCTCACTTCGCAAAAGAAGCGGAAAACTAGGAAGCCAATCGGGTAATCTGAAGACCCGAACGGCTAAGAAAAACATCTATGGTCGATATACTCCTCTAGATGAGGAAATTATGCAAACTTTCACCTCCGAAATTGAGGATAAACTACCTTTTCAAAAACTCTTTAATTATGAACAACCAGCCGAGGAGCGTCTCACAGAGCGCGCCAGGGGCTTCATACCTGGGCTTCATTCTCCTACCAAAAACCAAAAAAATAACGAAGATAGAGACACTTCAGAGTCTCACAAAAGAATCCGATCGGCCATAATCGAAGATGAACTCCTTATGGACGTTCACATCGGACCGAAAGGAGGAATAATGCTACATGCAAAAGCGCTTCTAGACAGTGGAGTGAATACTATATTCATTCACACCGACTTCGCAAAGAAGCACAAACTAAAACTCCGACCCCTTCCTTACCCAGTTAGGGTCTTCAACGTTGATGGAACGCAGAACACATCGGGATCAATCACCCACGATGTAGAACTTATCATGGAATACCAGGGACACAGGGAAAAAGTGATCGCCGAAGTGACCAATTTGGGCCGAAATGAAATGATTATTGGTTACACATGGCTAAAGGCACACAACCCCGAAATTGACTGGACCAAAAAGAAAGTCACACTACGCTCATGCCCTAAAACGTGCAGAGCATTACGCGAATTCCCATCAATCGAAGAAGAGGAAGAAGAGGAAAGAGCTTATGCCACGGAAATGAAAATCCGTAATATGCAAACTTCTATTTCTGAAACAAAAACAGAAAAGACTGCCGAGGAACTGGTTCCCACGGAATATCATGAATATCTATCCGTATTCAGCAAAACGGAGTCAGAGCGCATGCCGCTAAGAAAGCCATGGGATCATGCCATAGATCTCAAAGACACGTTCAAACCGAAAAAGGGAAGAATAATTCCGCTTAACCCAACCGAACAAGAAGAGGTTGCGGCTTTTATCGAAGATCAGCTAGCGAAAGGTTACATACGCCCTTCGAAATCGGAACAAACCTCCCCCGTGTTTTTCGTCCCTAAAAAGGATGGCAAGAAGCGCATGGTTCAGGACTACAGATACCTGAACGAGCACACGGTCAAAAATAACTACCCGTTGCCGCTCATCTCCGAGCTAGTGGATAAATTAAAACATGCAAAACTATTTACGAAGATGGACCTTAGATGGGGATACAACAATGTTCGCATCAAGGAAGGCGACGAATGGAAAGCTGCTTTCGTCTGCTACAAGGGTGCTTACGAACCCCTAGTCATGTTCTTCGGATTATGCAACTCCCCCGCCACATTTCAAACCATGATGAACGACCTATTTAACGATATGGAAGGCGTGGTCGTCGTTTACATCAATGACCTTATGATATTTACGTCAACGGATAACGCCGACGAACACGACAAAATAGTTCTGGAAGTTCTACGGAGATTAAAAGAAAACGATCTCTTCATCAAACCAGAGAAGTGCCATTTCAAAGTCAAAGAAGTGGACTTCCTCGGAATGATCGTGGGAACAGAAGGAATCTCTATGGACATGGAGAAAGTCAAGGCCGTACTGGAATGGCCAACTCCGAAAACAGTAAAACACGTTTGTTCGTTCTTAGGCTTAGCGAACTTCTATCATCGCTTTATCCAAGACTATGCAAAATTCACACGTCCACTTCATGACCTTACCAAAAAGGATCAGAAGTTTGATTGGACAACATCATGCCAAGAAGCTTTCGATAAGCTCAAACATGCTTTCACCACCGCCCCTATTCTCGCTTACCCCGATAATAATTGCAAATTCCGCTTAGAAAGCGATGCTTTGGACTACGTGACAGGCGCTGTCTTATCTATCGAAAAAGAACCAGGAGTTTGGCACCCTGTTGCCTATAACTCACATTCTATGACCCCTGAAGAACGGAACTATCCGGTGGCAGATAAGGAAATGCTATCGGCTATCTGATCTTTGGAATTATGGCGCCATTACCTAGAAGGCGCAAAATATGAATTCGAAATATGGAACGACCACCAAAATCTACAGTGGTTTATGACACGCCAAGACCTAAACAGACGTCAAGCAAGATGGGCGCAATACCTGTCCAGATTCAACTTCACATGACATCACAAAGCCGGAGTTACGATGGGAAAAGCAGATGCCTTGAGCTGAAGGGACAATCATGCGGAAGGAATCGAAGAAGACAACAAAGGAGTTCTCGTCATTGACCCAACACGTGTTAGAAACACCGTGGTCTTAATCTCTGATGAAGGAGATGACCTCCTATCTAAGATTCGTGAAGCAACGATCCGACTTCTGTCTGGATTCGTCAAGACGTTACAAGAAAAACAAAAATATGAAATTCTAGAGCGAAGGGTCTTAGAATGCGAAGGAAAGATCTTCGTACCCGATGCACTCAGAATGGAAGTTATGAAACTACACCATGAAAAACCAGTAGCCGGACATCCCGGTTACGAGAAAACCTACGAACTGGTCTCACAATCGTACATGTGGCCAGCTATGAAAACCTCAATTCAAGATTATGTCTCACGGTGCGAGACTTGCGCTAGAAGCAAGACGGGCAATAAGGCCCCTGCCGGGAAACTCATACCCTTAGAGGTCCCTGAGAGACCCTGGGAGCACATCTCCGCCGATTTCATTACAGATCTACCTATGTCAAACGGATTCGACACGATTCTCACAGTCGTTGATTGCTTCTCGAAAGAAGTCGAATTCACTCTATGCACAAAAAACACGTCTTCGCTTGATTTAGCGAAACTCTATATGCAACACGTGTGGAAGCATCATGGCTTACCCACATCTATCGTCTTGGATCGCGGACCACAGTTCGCATCCACACTTATGAAAGATTTATGCAATGCACTAAAAATAAAAACATCTATGTCAACTGCGCATCACCCCCAAACGGATGGACAAATGGAGCGCATCAATAGGGAAATAGGACAGTACCTAAGGCTATATTGCTCAGAGAACCAAGACACGTGGTCAGATTGGTTACCGATCGCACAGTTCTCATATAATGCAAAGAAGCACACGGCATCCAAGAAGACACCCTTCGAAGTCACACACTCTTACGTCCCGAGGATGGGAATAGAACAGTGCACTATGCAAGCACCCGCGGCCGAAGAATGGGCTGCAAATATGGAAAACATGCTAAAAGAAACACGTGCCAACCTCGAGAAGGCACAACAGCATATGAAAACTCAAGTGGATAAGCATCGATCCGATGCCCCGAATTATGTAATAGGAGACAAGGTCTGGCTCACCACGGACAATCTGAGGTTGCCTTGCGCTTCCAAGAAGATGACCGAAAAGTGGATCGGACCATATGAAATAACCGATATGAAGGGCCCTAACGTGGTAGAACTGCGATTGCCCAAAACTATGAAAATACACCCTATCGTGAATATCACATGAGTCAAGCCATATAAGGAAAGGTTACCAGGGCAGGATGCCGTAAGACCCGGACCAATTCTTGTTACGGAAGACCATGAAGAGGAGTACGAAGTTGACTACATAGTCAACTCTCGGATGAAGGGAAGATCCTTCGAGTACCTCGTTCACTGGAAGGGCTATGCCGATGAAGACCGGATGTGGGAAAAGAAAACCAATTTGACAAACGCACCTTTGGCGATTGCCGAATATCACAAAAAATATCCACAAAACCCACGACCACTTCGTAATACATATGACATTCCAAAACTTCAATACGTTATTTAAAATACAAGAAAACCTATGCGTCACAACGGAAGAAGATATTCCGATGAACCGGTTAGACGCTGGTGATTCAGGAGCCTCACCACAGAAGGGGGGTAGTGTTACAAACGCGTCTCTCACCCCTATCTTCTTCCAACCCTATGCTTTAACAAACACACAAGTTTTCAATGAACCGGCCCTCATGCGGTTCTAACACAAGTGCTTACGTAATTATGCCTCATGCCAAGGCTGTTCTCAGAACTCGTTCCCATTGGCTACCACATTTACACAGCTGATGACAGCACTTATTTAATATATCACAGATCCGATCGTGGTTAGAAGCAGTACACATTTCCATCAAGGAACGTTCTCCTGCCACATCAATTATGACATGCCTCGTTGTTACCTGACGCATCAGCATCAAGGAACCAACCCCTATGATCAGTCATCCATCATTCCTTATCGTCCAATGGGATTAATAGTAGGAATGGTACGATGCTTATGTAATAAATACACAGCCACATGTACAGTAGTATATATACCCATGAATCAATGCCAGTAGACTCTAACAAAGTTTACTTGGATTTCTATCTCTCATCCACTTGACTGAGAACACTCTTCTCACATTCCACTTAACACTCAGCCCAGTCATTTGGTTGTTTGTTTCAAAGCCTAAGAACGAACAAACATGTTTGATGGTTTTCGGAGTTGGCCAGTCTATTACGGCCTTGACTTTCTCCTGATCCATCGAGATTCCGTTAGTTCCCACAATCATTCCGAGGAAATCCACTTCTTTGACTTTGAAATGGCATTTCTCTGGTTTGACGAAGAGATCGTTTTCTTTTAATCTCTGTAGGACTTCCAGGACTATTTTGTCGTGTTCTTCGGCATTATCCGTTGGTGTGAATATCATAAGTTCATCGATATAGACGACAACCACACCTTCCATGTCATTAAATAGATCGTTCATCATAGTTTGAAACGTGGCGGGGGAGTTGCATAATCTGAAGTACATGACCAGGGGTTCGTAAGCACCTTTGAAGCAAACGAAGGCTGCCTTCCATTTGTCGCCTTCTTTGATGCGAACATTGTTGTATCCCCACCTAAGGTCCATTTTCATAAATAGTTTTGCATGTTTCAGTTTATCCACCAGTTCGGAGATAAGCGGCAATGGGTAGTTGTTTTTGACCGTGTGCTCGTTCAGGTATTTGTAATCCTGAACCATGCGCTTTTTGCCGTCCTTTTTCGGGACAAAGAACACGGGGGAAGTTTGTTCTGATTTAGAGGGGCGTATGTATCCTTTCACGAGCTGATCCTCTATGAATGCCGCAACCTCTTCTTGTTCGGTTGGGTTAAGCGGTATTAGTCTTCCCTTTTTCGGTTTGAACATGTCTTTGAGATCTATAGCGTGATCCCATGGCTTTCTAAGTGGCATGCGCTCTGACTCCTTTTTGCTGAATACTGATAAATATTCATGGTATTCCACAGGGACTAGTTCTTCTGCGGTTTTTTCTGTTTTTGTTTCGAAAATAGAAGTTTCCATAGATCGGAGTTTCATCTCCGTAGCGTATTCTCTTTCTTCTTCCTCTTCTTCTTCTATCGATGGGAATTCGCATAATGCTCTACACGTGTCCGGGCATGAGCGTAGTGTGACTTTCTTTTTGGTCCAGTCAATGTCGGGGTTGTATGCCTTTAGCCAAGTGTAGCCAAGAATCATTTCATTTCGGCCTAGGTTGGTCACTTCGGCAATCACCTTTTCCCTATGACCCTGGTATTCCATAATAAGTTCCACATCGTGCGTAATAGAACCTGATGTGTTTGGGGTTCCATCAACATTGAAGACCCTGATTGGGTAACGAAGAGGTCGTAGTTTTAACTTATGTTTCTTGGCAAAGTCTTCATGTTGAAGATCGTGTTTGCTCCACTATCCAGCAGCACTTTCGCATGTTTCATTATTCCTCCTTTCGGTCCAACATGAACATCCATGAGAATTTCATCTTTGATGTTAGCCGATCGGATTCTTTTGTTGAGATCTGGAGTCTCTGTTTCATTATTTTTTTGGTTTTTTGTAGGAGAATGAAGCCCAGGTATGAAGCCCCTGGTGCGCTCTGTGAGACGCTCCTCGGCTGTTTCTTTATAATTAAAGAGTTTATTGAAAGCTCGATTTCGGAGGTGAGAGTTGTTTCCATAATTGATTCTTCCTCTAGGGGTGAGAATCTTCTGTACATATTTCTTTTAGCCGTTCGGGTATCCAGATTCCCCGATTGGCTTCTTAGTTTTCTGCTTCTTTAGCGAAATGGGTGGCCATCTGTTCGTAGGTGAGGCCTCTTAATTTGGCGAACAGGTCTGCCTGTACTTGTGGCTCGGCTTTCACCTTGCCTTTTCCTTTTCTGGAGACGGCCTTCCTGACCACCTCTTTGACTTCTTCGGTCGTAAACCAGCTGTCTTCGCTCTTGTTTACTCGAACCTGCTTGTTTGGGGACTTCGAGCAGGAGTTTTTGTGGACTCCTCGCCACTTGCATTCGCCGCATTGCGGTTTCTTGCAGTCCTTGATCATGTGGTCTCCTCTACATGCGAAGCAACCTGGTTTCCTTTCTTGTTGGGGTTTACCCCCCTTCTTTGGTAAGGCCCCTATGTCCATTGCGTTGGGGTCCTTTTGCGTCGGCCTGGAGAAAGCCAGGGCTTCGTAGTTGTTACCCACAGTTTTGATGCGGGCGCAGTATTTTTGAACGGTATCGGGCCGTTCGCCTTCGAAGATCTTTTTGATGATCCTCCTTTGGGTGTTCCTTTCGAGCAGGGTGATACCATACTCGTTGCTGACCTGTGCCTTTTCGTACATGGCCGACCATTTGATTATGAAGTCCTCGACACGGGACTGTCCTTGAGTAAGTTTTTCTAATTGGGCCTTCGCCCAGTCCTTTTGGTTTACAGAGCGGAAGTAGTTTCCCATCTCCACTCCAACCTTTCCCATGATACTCCTTTTTCGTATTTGCCGGAGTTGTCGTAAACCGCTGGTCCTTGTGAGATCATCATTTGGGCGAAGGGCCCTGCCTTGCTCCCTTCCATGCGGGAGAGTATTGCTAGAATGGCGTTGTAGGATTTGGGCTTTACAACCCCTTTGTTGGCCTCTATCCAGCCATTCATTTTCGTCCACCATTCGTTGAATTTGGCCATTGTACCATCATACATGCCAGGGTCTGCGAATATTTCTGCTTTGCCCCTAGGGGCATTTCCTGCCGCCAGAAGGGTGCGAAGGCGATCGACTTCGTTTACCAGGTCATCTATGACCCTGGCCGATGCTTCCATCCTGTCTTCCCATTTTAGGGTGGCGTCTTTGATTATTGCAAGGTCTGATATGGTGTTGGACATTGCAAAAGAATTTGTATTTTTATACGTAAAGGGGCTTCCTCAGTACGTTCCTTGGTCTCAGGTTCCTTCCCTGATAGTGTCTTTGTTCTTCGTTATCGAACCTGAAGGTTTCTCTAGTGTAGAAGACCTTCTTCCTTTTGTTGTGTGCTTGTGCAACGGGTAGAGGTGAGAGTCGGAAATAGGATGGTGGGTAGTATAGGTTTGGATCGTTTGGTGACTCTCCTCTGTTTAGTGGTCCGATGAATGGTCTCTCTGGGGTCTCAGACCTCCTAGGAGTATTGAATTGTGAGGGGTGAGGGGTGAGGTCGGAAAGTGGTGATGTGGGGTATGGGAGCGTAGATGGTGAACCTGGGTACCACAGTATTTCTGGTTCCTCGACTTCTTCTTTGATCATCAGTGATGGTGTCCTTAGTGTGGGCAAGACGAGTATCTGTCTCAAGATCTCCTCGTCGCTGCTCCAACTGAATGTCGCCATTCTCACACCAGCAGCCTCAGCATAGTGTGCTAGAGTGGCGTGTTCTAGTCTTATACCGTCATCGTAATGGTCGTCTCTTAGGTCCTCTCTCAACCTCTGTACCTCTTCTAGCGCTACCTCTAGTGAAGGGTCCCTTTGGTCAAATGTTCTGCCAAGCATAGTGTCGACCCAAAGCACCGACTGGTGAGAAGTCTGAGGGGCGTTGGGCACTAGGGTAACTTCTCTGTCAGTATCAGAGGCCCTATGACCAGACAAGCGATCTTCCTAAGGTAGCCTGTACCGAAGGTCTTACTTTCTAGGGTCCTTGACGGTAGAAAGATGTACATATCAAAGTTTAAGTGAAACAGACACTCAAAAGCGTAGAGCGAATGTAAAGTGGAATGTGAACTGAAGATGCTCAAGAGGCAAGTGAATGAGGTGTAGAAACCAAGTAAACTTTGATAGAGTCTACTGGCGTTGTTTGCATGGTTTATATACAAATACATGTGTGGCT
>JBBPMD010000743.1:0-14543 GCA_038090095.1 Zangia roseola | reverse complement strand
AGAAACGCCGTCGTGGGGATAGTCAGAGGAGGACGCGCGATTGATTTTGCTAAGGAGTGTAGTGACAGCGTCTGACTCCTCGGAGGATTCGTCATCTGAGGAAGCAGAACCAGAGAGGGAGTCCTCTAGATCTACGGGTAGGCAGTACAGTATCAGTCGTGTGGTCATGAAGCGGGGGGAATGCATACCACCGACGAGTTGAGTAAATGCGGACTCCGTGACGGGGCTTCCGCCAGTAAGCCGGATCTTGACGTTGTATCGATGCCAATCGGTGCGGAAGTGTGCACGTTGCTCATCTACATCTGCGAAAGCCGCGCTAAGACAGATGTTGCAGCTTTTGGCATTCGTAGGAGCAGTTACTTGTGGCGGAAGAGACGGTTCACGAGGTGGAGCTTGGGTCACCTGGCTGATGAGATTTCTAGGGGTAAGTGCGTCAATCAACTGAGACGGGAGACTAAACACGTTGTATCTGCGTGCCATCTCTGCAAAGGATAGAAGGAAGTTAAGAATGAGAATGACTGGGTGTGAATCAGCAATTGAGCAGCGCACCGCCACATCTAATCGAGCCGAATCCCGATCCGAGATTGATCCTGTCAACGTGTCCCCTACCGGTAGTTCAACACATCCAACATCCATGGTCGCTTCGGATTTTGCAGATCGTCCCGTCAAGAAGTTGCTATTATTTGACGTAGATGACACATTGACACACCCCAGGTATTATTGTTGTCATTGTTATCCTGGAATATACCTTTCGAATCACTTTCAGACAGAAAATCACTCCGGAGACAGCCAAACTCCTCGGCGATCTCAGACAAAAGGTTACAATTGGATTCGTCGGAGGCTCTGATTTTGGTAAAATCAGCGAACAACTTACTGTTGACGGCAGGAACGGTTCGCATCACCACTGTCGCTAAGCACTATTCAATGCTGACCTCCCATTAGTCCTCGATGATTTCGATTTTGCATTTGCGGAGAATGGATTGACAGCCTTTCGTTTCGGGAAATGTTTGGCGTCGCAGTCGTTTATCAATTTCGTTGGGGAGGAAAAGTACAAGAAACTCGTCAACTTCATACTTCGCTACTTGTCTGAGATTGATATTCCGATCAAACGGTTCGTAGTGACCTCTTCCCGTTTTTGCATTTCATCGAACACTTTCTCAGCGGAACCTTTGTCGAATTCCGAAATGGGATGATCAATGTCAGTCCGATTGGAAGGAACGCGACGTACGCATAGTCTAGCTCCCATAGATCCTCCGTTAATGTGCCTCTGCGCAGTAAGGAAGAACGTGACGCGTTCGAGGAATTTGACAAAGTAAGCCAACCAAAATGTTTCGCAACGATAAGCCTAATATCAATCATCAGGGACACAAAATCCGTGCTGCTTTCATTGAGAAACTTCGCGAGCTATGTCGCCCTGAAAACCTTGACCTCCATTTGACGTTCTCTATTGGTGGTCAGATCTCCTTTGATATTTTCCCTGACGGATGGGACAAGCGCTATTGTCTACAGTTTGTCGAGAACGAAGGATTCGAGGAAATCCACTTTTTCGGGGACAAGACATATATGGTGAGTTCCGTAATGCATTTTATCGTACGCCAGTGTTAATGAAAGTTGACAGGGGGGGAATGACCACGAGATATACATGGATCCGAGGACCGTCGGACACGCCGTCCAGTCACCTGCAGATACCATTAGGATATGTACCGAGCTCTTCCTCAAGTAAGTAGGAGATCGAAGTAGACTTGATGTACATATATATCGGTTGTAACGGGGCTCGTCCCAGAATGGAAGTGTACAAGCGCGACCACACGCGTCACCGCATCAGCACACACTCCAAGACGCGTCCAGGCGTGCGGTCCACTGTTCCTTCTTTACTCTCAACGCGTCCGTCATGTCTGTCTCAAATCCTAATGGACGCCCTAGGTAAACAACTGTGAACCTCGCTTTCCGTGACCTGGGCTTACCCAGCCTATAGGGTCAAAGCTGATAAAGTTACTGAACCGGTTGCGAAACGAAGAAAGCTAGTCCCGTCTGGCTCGCAGAAAACGCAGAATTCGTCTTTCGCTGATGTACTGGAACAACTTAGCCAGGACGTTTCAGGTGGTCCATGTATGTCTTCAAGCACCATCCTCGTGATGTACTTTACTCAGATATGTGTGTCTCAGCCTCTGAAGGTGGCGCTGATTTATGGTCTCGCCCCAAGCTCAAGCCAATAAACGAGAGGGCGGACTCTATTGGTGTGTGTCTTCTCTTCTGAGTCTTTCTCTTAGAGACTCAAACCGCGCAGTCTTCCAACAGGTGGATATTGAGAATGCATCAGATGAGAATGGACGCATCATACTGCGTATGTTTGGTGTTACCGAAGTGTGTTTTATTTTGTCTGGTTTCTATCCCGCTATTTAAACAAGAAATACTCTAGGCCGGCCACAGCGTCCTCGCCAATGTTACAAACTTCATGCCTTACTTCTATGTCCCCGTCCCCCGCGGTTTCGATCGCACTGATTTGGAAGCCTTCATGCATGCTCTCAATGTAAGTCTACAGATGGTTTGAGCTGGCGTGCTGTGGGATCTGATGGGACGCGTTTGTTTAGGACAGTGCAGGAGCCAACTATGTACTCAACATTGAGATTGTGAATAAACGCACAATTTGGGGCTATTTAGGAGATGATTGGGTCCAGTTCATGAAGTTGACAATAACAGATCCCAAATCTCTTCCCAAAGTCCGAGATAAGTCGTTTAACTGACGGACTTTGTCTCGTGCTAACTTTTTGTTGGTGGTAATTACGCGTGTTCGAACGAGGTGAAATATCGTTCGGGGACTTATTCACTCTTGGTCAACCTTCTTTTACCTACGAGAGTAACATCCCATATATCCTCCGGTTTATGATCGACACACAGGTCGGTCCCTCCTGTCATGCGGGATGTTGGCTTCAGTTTATTCCCATCTTTAGGTGGTAGGCATGAATTGGATTGAAATACCAGCGGGAAAATACAAGCTTGTTTCCGAGGAAGCAAAACGGTCTATGTGCCAAATCGAGCTTAACATCAGGTACAGCGACGTCGACCGTCTGTTGCTGTCTATTGCTAAAATATTCCGAAGATGGGATGCATTTGTTTCATACTCACCTGAGGGAGACTGGCAGAAAATTGCACCCCTCCGTATACTCAGTTTTGATATCGAGTGTGCGGGACGGAAAGGCATATTTCCCGAGCCCAACGTTGATCCAGTCATACAAATCGCGAACATGGTAACTCGGCAAGGTAGGCGTCGTAACAATTGTGACAACTTGACTAACAAATATGCGGATCAGGCGAAACGCAACCCTTTATCCGCAATGTGTTCACGCTTAACACTTGTTCTCATATCGTCGGGTCGCAAGTCCTCTCATTTGATGACGAGGCAAAACTCCTTCATGCTTGGCGGGACTTCATTGAACAGGTGGATCCTGACGTAGTCATCGGATACAATGTTGCGGGTTTCGATTGGCCGTATCTCATCGACAGGGCCAAGCACCTGAAAGCCAGCAGATTTCCATATCTCGGGCGATTGAAAGGTACGTCAATTGCTCTGCTGTTTTCTGCCATTTACTTGCGACTGATATTACATTCTGTTCGCGAAGGCGTGAAGGCACAAGTGAAAGACACCCACTTCTCTTCCAAAGCTTACGGCCAACGTGATTCAAAGGAGACAGTACTTGATGGCCGTCTGCAGCTCGACGTGCTCCAATTCATGCAGCGGGAACACAAACTGCGTAGTTACACACTCAATTCTGTCTGTGCGCAATTCTTAGGCGAACAAAAAGAAGATGTCCACCATTCAATCATCACGGAATTGCAGAATGGCGGGTCCGAATCTAGGCGGCGGTTGGCAGTGTATTGTTTAAAGGTGAGGTCGTACGATAAAACCGCTTTCCTGAGATCATAAACATCTCCCTAAGGATGCTTACCTCCCGCAACGGTTACTCGATAAGCTAATGTGTTTTGTAAACTACACCGAGATGGCGCGTGTTACGGGTGTTCCGTTCAACTTCTTACTCTCTCGTGGGCAGTCTATCAAAGTATTGTCGCAACTATTTCGAAGAGCGAATGGTGAAGGTTATATTGTGCCCGCATTCAAGGTAGAAGGTGGGTCCATAGTAGTTTTATCAAGTACTGTGGCTGTTTAACTGCGAATGTTGTAGGCACGGATGAACAGTATGAAGGTGCCACCGTTATCGAGCCGAAGAAAGGCTACTACGATGCACCTATTGCAACGCTCGACTTCAGTTCCCTGTATCCGTCCATCATGATGGCTCACAACTTGTGCTACACGACACTTTTGGACAGGCAAACTATCGACCGGCTAGGGCTCGTCAAAGATACAGATTACATTCAAACACCTAATAATGGTGAGATATATTGTTGTGTCTCGCTCATCATTTAAACACCCGTGGCCCGTAGATTTCTTCGTTACAAAGGTCAAGCGGAAGGGGCTTCTACCGACTGTGCTAGAGGACCTCATTTCCGCCAGAAAACGCGCAAAAGCTGATCTCAAGAAAGAGACTGACCCGTTTAGAAGAGCGGTATTAGATGGTCGTCAGCTCGCCCTTAAGGTACGCTTGGTTGATATCATCGCCATTCAACATAAGATGGAGTTCGTCACAGATAAGCGCTAATTCTGTGTATGGGTTCACTGGTGCGACGATTGGGAAGCTGCCATGTCTTGCCATTTCATCCAGTGTGACTGCATACGGTCGCCAAATGATCGAGAAAACTAAACAGGTTGGTCGCTGTTTATTTGCCTCCCCGTGCATTCTCAGACGACTATGTAGGAAGTCGAAGCTGAATTTTCTATATCAAATGGCTACAGTCACAACGCCGAAGTAATTTATGGCGATACAGACTCTGTCATGGTCAAGTTCGGTCCATCAGATCTAAAGACTGTCATGGAACTTGGTAGATCCTTTACTACATCCTACTTGTCGTTCTCCTCAACCAGAGACTGTGACAGGAGCCCAAGCTGCATCATTCGTCACAGTCAAGTTCATTAAGCCGATCAATCTCGAGTTCGAAAAAGTCTATTTCCCCTACTTACTTATCAACAAAAAACGATACGCAGGACTCTACTGGACGAAGGTAGAGAAATATGACAAGATGGATGCAAAGGGTATTGAGGTACGTATTGTTTCGAAGGGGATTGTCAGTTGTTTTTGATGACCTCGATTAGACGGTTCGAAGAGATAACTGTCGACTTGTTTCGACAGTCATTGAAACGTGTCTACACAAGATGCTTATTGATCGAGACGTTAAGGGCGCCGAGGAGTGCGATGAACCACTATTTCATCCACTTATGCTGATTATGAATTTAGTTACACGAAACGAATGATCTCGGATCTACTGCAGAACAAAATCGACATGTCTCAGCTAGTGATCACGAAAGCGCTTGCCAAGGCGGATTATACAGCAAAACAGGCCCACGTAGAGCTTGCAGAACGAATGCGACAGCGTGATGCTGGTTCTGCGCCTGCCCTTGGTGATCGTGTCGCGTATGTCATTGTAAAAGGCATCAAAGGTATATCCCCAGATTCTCAGTCATATGCTTTGAGTGAGTTCACGAACTTCACAGGTGCGGCCGCCTACGAGAAATCTGAGGATCCGCTCTATGTGCTAGAGAACAACATTCCGATTGATACCAAATACTATCTGGAGAACCAGCTCTCGAAACCTCTCATGAGGATTTTCGAGCCCATCCTTGGCGAAAAGGCGAATTCGTTATGTACGTATCGGATTTCTCGCCTCATTCACAATAGTTGACATCTAGTAGTGTCTGGCGATCATACTCGCACGATCGCGATTGCGACTCCCACTGTTGGAGGGCTTATGAAGTTTGCAGTCAAAACAGTCACTTGTCTCGGATGCAAAACAGCTTTGCGGCCAAACAATAGTGTCCCCAGTCAGTAGATCTCTATCTCTTTCACATTGATATCTCACCATTAGCACAAGACGGTGCCGTTTGCAACAATTGTCGACCAAGGATCCGTGAGCTTTATCAAAAACAGGTGAACACCACATCGCAGATGCAAGTCCGATTCTCGAGATTGTGGACCCAGTGCCAGCGATGCCAAGGATCATTACACCAGGTATGGACGTTACCTCCGAATATCCTCACGATGTTGTCTCACTTGGTGTCCAAGGACGTCTTGTGCACCAGTAAAGATTGTCCAATCTTTTACATGCGAAAGAAAGCTCAGAAAGATGTTGAGGATGTATCCGCAGTTTTAGAACGATTCGACGAAGATCTTTGGTAACAACATATTGTACAATGATTGATGGATAGTAATTATGATTCCCTGCGGACTGAGGATATTTCATGATGAATGTAATATGTTGGCTTTCAATGGTTACATTGTGGTCCATGCAGTCTGTTGTGCTCACTCCCAGCTGGTGTGTTGAGCCAGTGTCAGATGTGAGTTGGTCTTATCCATGAGTTCATTCTCATCTCTTCATGGACTTGTTGACACATGAGCTAGATCCTGCTCTTAGCATCATGATATCATGTATGTTGTGAATTTGAAACTTTTGAGTCAACCTATGTGGACTCATCCCAACCATTAGATCAATGTATAGTGGCCTTGACATGTTCCAGCCTCCCTACTTATATTGACACTGACATCACCTTTGATTCAAAAATTTAGTAACCTAATACATTTATTTCACTAGAATGTTTCACAATTTGGTACTCACTCTATTTAAGATATTCTGTCACCATCCCTATCCTCATGTTCAGCCTCAGCACCTTATAACCCCACTCATACAGGCTGGCACTTTGAAACATCAGTTTACTCATAATATTTTCCAAAAACACAAAAACCAAGAGTCCAAGACTACTACTAGTAATCAGAAAACCACCCATGCCAAATCCAATTGAGTCCCCAGGCAACTCCTGATATCCATAGAAGTCTACAGAAACAATGTTGTTTACTGATTAATAGTAATATCAATAAAATAACACTTTTTCCTACACAGTCTGTCAATGTTGTCTTGTTTTTTTCCAGCCAGGTATCTAATTGGACAAAAAATGAGCAAAATAGTCTGCTTCTTAGTAAATCTTATTCAAAAATTTAACTAGACAATTTTCTCATTGAATATCACTTTTTAACAAGTTTTTGTATAGCTTTTTGACCTAACATATTTATTTCTTCATAAAAATATAAAGTGTCTGTAGATAAATTGTAGCCCATGTTTGTATCTATCACCTGCAAAAAGAATTTTGCAATTTGGTTCTCAATAGATCACTTGAGTTAGATTAGTATTACAAAGCTTTGCTCAAGCTACAAGACAGCTTAAATGACATAACTCAGGCTTAAGAGTGTTTGATTGAGATATGATAGTACAGCCACAAGTTACTTAATCATACCTACATCACACAATAGAGTACATTAGCCTTCTTGAGTGACTTACAGTACTCTACAGCCCATCTTTTGACAAAGAGTGACTGACCAATCTTTACAACTGTCCAAGGACCAATAACCATTACTAAAAACCACATGTTGACCTTGAAACAAAAACAATTGACAACAAAATGGATGAGATAAAAAATGAAAGCTTTAGACTACTAGGTGCAGCAATAGCCTACTACTGTAACTTTATCTGGGTCTATCTGTCATATAGATTATGTAGACATGATGTACCACAAGAAGGAAAAATGACCAATTTCCAACAATGTATTTCCAAGATTAGGATAGGGAGGGAATAGAGTGTCATATCATTGCAAGATGCAGTCAATTGCTTTGATTGGTCCTTGCTCTAATTAATTTACACTCAATTTTCAATTGTTTACACATGTGTATCCACAAACTCTAATCAATGCTAGCAAATAGATACAAATTATCCACAATGTCCTCAACTGTTGTTTTTCTTCCCTGATGTCATCATCCAAAGACAGTACATCACTGGGAAGGATTGACTTGACAAAGGATGGGATCATCCACTTTGCACATCAGGTTGTCCAGACAATGCAATGTGAATGGGAAGGATGTACTGTTGTACTCAACAGTTGGGACACATTAGCAAAGGTGACTAACTTGACATTTTTCACCTAGTCTACTTCTGTTGTTATTGGCTCATTCTCTCACAAAGCCACCACTTCTCCAGGTTTTATCATGAATCCTATAGCCCTTCTCTACCCTTTACAAGGCAGTTGGGTTTGGCTGTAGGATTACTTGGTAGTTCCTGGAGAATTCTGTTTTGTGAATATTGCTAATATGGTTTGCCTTCATTTACAGCATCTTTTCCGGCACTGTGCTCGTGTTGTGCAACAGGTAAGCACAATAGTTTCAGGGTAGTTTTTGAATCTTAATAGTGTTTTAGGATGGAATGTATCAGTGTTCGTATTCACGATGTTCTGGTCGTTCGCATGGCAGCAAGGGAGCAGTAAAGACGCATGTTGAAATAAGCCACCTTTCGAGAGTTGCACTGTCGTGTCCGGCGCGCGGTATGTGACTGACTCTCGCTTCGTCAGTCGTACTCACGGATATACCAAGATTGCCATGAGGTTTTCGTCCGCCTGCCACAACTGAAAAGTCACTTCGAACAAATGCACTCTGATCTGCTTGACAAGCATGTATCCCTAGCCGACTTGGCCCCGCTTTCGATGCTTGCTCCCCCTCATCGCCTCCGCTCTCCACCCCCACTCCCCCACGAGGAGATGTTGGCGGAATCAGTGCTGACTTCAGTCTCGATCCCGCGTATGCATCCTGGATATAGTCAAGCGAGCGCGTCTCAGAGTCTTTCACGCAAGTGGAGTCGGTTGAACGTACAGGACGACGACAGCACGGATGATCCTATCGCATTTAATGACTTTTCCTCTCCACAATCCTACGATCTCGACGAACCTCCGGTCGTCGATATTGAGGTACGACAGGAGCTGCCGTTGTCCAAGCAGTCACTCTTGTCGCGTCCCCAACCCAAGATTCATCCGCGGATAGGATCAGAGCCGCTCGAGCAAGTCATCCTATACCCCAGGTTTGTACACATGGTTGACAATTTGGTGGCGGCTGGGACACTCTCGTGGCATAAAGGAGACAAAAACTGAAGTGTATTCGAACATATTTTTTGATCGAGAGTATATCATAGCTGCAATACCCTGCATTGGCGCACTTGGGTCTTAGTAGTACCTGGTTATTGACATGGTTATCTGTACGTTAAGCACACTACCGTAAAGGAACTTAGAATGAACGAGACCAATGATCCACTTGACCAGGTCTCGACGCGACATGGCAGAAAACTCAAACTCATATAACATAGTCGCGGTCTTGAAGGGAATGTATGTTGATACATGGTGTGACTGGCACAACCCGACTTGGGGGTAAGCGGGAGCCTACGACAGAAGCCTCAAATAAAGTATCATGTATCATAATGGCGTGCCCCCAACTGTCTTTTTATGCGGCATTGCCTTCAGCGAATGTGAGGAGGTCCGAGTCGCCCTGGTCAGTGACAGTCATGACACTAGTTCGTTCGTCAGATGGATATGACAGTGATGGATACGCGATCGACCTACCCGACGCGGAAGAGTTTACCAGCTGCAGTACCGAGCGCGACGTTGGTACCAGCGAAATGGTGCACCGTTGTCTTCGACAACATGGCATAGTACTCGATCTCCGATTTGCGGAGGGGTGGGCAGTTGCCAGCGATCAAGACGAGCTTGGCTACGGATGAGGCATAGGAGAAAGAGAGAAAAATCGTCAGCACAAGGGACCTTCTCAGCCTCACGCTCCAGTCCCCGTGAGTTTACCAACGGAAGACTCACCCTTGCCGCTCCGCATCTGCTTCAGCGCCGACTTGTACCCCAAAGTATACTTTCCCGACTTCACGACAAGAGCGAGACGAGACGCGATAGACTCGGTCGACTTGGTAGCTTTGGATTTCTTAGTGGGCGCCATGGAGGATGATATGGGATCTTGAAGTAGGTTGTCCTGAGGATGTGTTGTCTCTGCCGAAATTCGCCGGAGATGAACTGTACAGTTTTTCGTTACAAGTTGAAACTCCGAATTAGGTACATAACCCCCTGTAGAGGAATTACAACAGTGCAGGCGACATTTCTATTACAGCGCGCGGACCCTTCTCATCATAGTCTGATTTTGAGACGAAATTCTTTCCCTGCGCGTCGTTGAATGAAATCTGGTTCAAAGGCTGTCAGAAGAATGTAGTAAAAAAGTAGCTTTCCTTCACCTTGGCAACAATACTAGTCCCCAAGAATGCGGCAAAACCGTCGCCCTTCTCTCGGTACTCGGCAAAGTACTCGGGAACGCCGGTAACACGAATTGCCCGTGGCTGAACTTCGTTATGTTGATCTGGATTACCGAGAATAAATGGCGATAAGCGTGACTGCAGTGCAGTACCAATTCCTGTCAATGTGCACCAGGTATTCAGTGCAAGTCGACGAATAAGAGAGTCCGCGCACCCTTGACACGGCTTGCAAGGTCTCCAGTGACAAAGAGCCCTTGCCAGATGTACTGTCGGTGATCGACCTCGGTCTGACCAACCGCATACCCAACTGTATCTTGTAATGAGAGCGGATCGTCCTCCGGATTTCCATCCCCTTTACGAGGTAAAGAGTAGAGAAGTGAAGGATCGAAGAGTGGTTCGCAGAACCGATGCCGCTCCTTTCCCAAGGTTATCGAGCGGTCGCGGAACTGAATTGTGATGAGATCAAGAGCCTCGATTTCTTTTGCGCGTGCTTGTTCCGCAGCGGATGCTTTTGCGGTCGCCTTCTTTTTTGTCCCAGCCTCAATAACAGCTTTTTCCCTTCCCGCAACTAAGACTGCGGCAATATCAGTAACTCCCTCATCCTCTAGTACATCTGCGATTTGACCGTCTGACGGAACGCGGACATGCCCTTCGGCCCAGATATGTTTCACGAGATCAAGGAGGAACGCTTGTGTCGCTTCAGGATCCTGGGGGGAGTCGGGGGGAGAGGCGGCGGCCATGACAGATTGGTTTGAGCGCAGAAGATTGGCAAGGTATTTTTCACAGTCAGTTATGCCCAGAAAAGTCGACGACCGCGCAGAGTGCACGATGAACCCCTCATATATAGGTGACACATCTGTTGTCTCGTAACCAATGTCGACAACAACCCCGCTCAATTGGCCAGCTGCGTATATCTGTGTCATGGGTCGTTCGACGATCGCAAAGCTGGCAGCATTGAAGCGTTCAAAAAAGACTTGACATAATCGCTCCTGAGAAGCACGAGAGAGCCCTGGCATGATGGAAAGCATAACTGGAGACTCGTTTTGAGTACGTTTTATCTGAAGCTTGTTGAAAATGACATGTTTCCTGTATGCACTGGTGGTAAGCACATGATGAACCGGAACATGCGCATATTGAGGTGCGCACCAGACGGCTTCGGCTTGAGTCCAATCGCGGATATCACCATCTGCGAACGGCCACGATACAAGGACGTCATGGCCCGCTTCAAGCGCCTCGTCGAGCTGGGCACCGACGAGATAGTCGTTCACCTTTGCTGTAGGGTTCGTGTGGAAGGGGAGCGAGGAAAGGTGGATTGACGACGCCGGAGGACGCCAGCAGTCGCTTCCTTCTCCCGTTCCACTAGGTTGTTTACCATTCGCGGTGAAACTTGACGAGGACTCTCCCGCTATCTGTCTCAGACCGACGCGTGCAGGTATTTCCTGGATGCGACTGCTTTGTTAGTGACGATCAGTAGTATGTCATATCCAACGAACCACTGCGGGCGTCTTCAAAAGCTCGTGTATTCCAAGGCCAGCTCTGACCACTGTTCTGCCAGTTTCTATGATGAGGATTGACGAGTCTCGGAAGCTGCTCATAGCGGAGCGAAACGGTAGTTATGTATCACGTCACTTTGGGCGCGTTACCTAGTAATGTGGCGCGGTCAAATATCGAACCATCCTAGCTCATGTCTGTCAACCAGCTTGCAAAACTGTACTCTCCCCTTGACATCCCAGAGTCTGGCAAGGAATCTTTCACCGACTATTCTCGGTGGAGACTGCTGGTAAACGATGGTGGTCGCCATACTTGGCATTACATGAAGACGGACGAAGAATGCGAGAAGTGGCCCCAGAACTATGTGGACAAGTATTGGACAGGTCAGCCTCTGGTAGGTCTTTATTCATGCATGATACACGCGACAACCCGTGAATGACGCGAATAGAACCTCCCTGCCCTTCCGAAACCGACTACAGCGCTTGAAGCTGCTCGGAGTGGCTATACATTCTACAAGCATCTCCAGTCGCATGATGGACACTGGGCTGGTGAATATGGTGGACCGATGTTCCTATACCCTGGCCTTGTCATCGGGTCCTATGCTGCTGGCATGGGTTTCACGGAGGAGGAACGCCTCGAGATGATTCGTTACCTCATAAATCGCGCGAATCCTGAAGACGGGGGTTGGGGTCTGTAAGTGTACAATTCCATATCAGGTGAATGCGTTTAAACAACTTACTATAGGCACATTGAAGGACATTCCACTGTGTTTGGAACTGCCCTCAACTATGCCGCTTTGCGAATCCTCGGTATGAGTGCCGAACACCCAGTTGTTGTCAAGGCAAGAGCTACCCTGCATCGGCTTGGTAAATTTCTTGTGCTGCGCATATACCACGCCATGCTGAGCACCGTCGTCCAGGTGGAGCAACAGGTGCCCCCTCGTGGGGAAAGTTTTGGTTATCAATCCTCAACGTCTATGATTGGGAGGGATTCAATCCCGTACCTCCCGAGCTATGGTAAGTTTATATCCAGATACTTATGTGACTTTGCATTGATTGCATCAGGCTTTTACCGGAGTGGGTTCCATTCCATCCACACAAATGGTGGATTCATACTCGTAATGTCTACATACCCATGAGTTATCTTTATGGTATTCGCTTCAAGATGGAAGAAAACGACTTGATCCGTTCCCTTCGCGAGGTATGCTTTTGTGATACTCGCTGTATGCACGCTTCAATGGTGTTATTATAACAGGAACTATACACTACCGATTACCACCGCATAGACTGGCCGGCACAATGTAACATTGTCGCCGCTGCCGATCTCTACGCACCCCATACTAAGGTTCTCGATGCACTCAATGTCGTACTATCCCTCTGGGAGGGGTGCACCATACCCGCTGTTCGGAAGGCTGCGTT
Organism: Zangia roseola; assembly: GCA_038090095.1. Taxonomy (NCBI): domain Eukaryota; kingdom Fungi; phylum Basidiomycota; class Agaricomycetes; order Boletales; family Boletaceae; genus Zangia; species Zangia roseola. The sequence continues at coordinate 1,407 of JBBPMD010000743.1, read as the reverse complement.
GGAACGCACCTACAAACTCATCGTATATGAAGATGAAAACACGGGATACCAGACCCTTGGTCCTGTCTCCAAGATGATGAACTTGTTGTGTCGTTTTGCTGTTGAGGGGCCTGATACAGAGGCATATCGCCAACATGCTGCCAAGCGTGCCGATTTCATGTGGCTTGGCGCGGAGGGTATGATGATGTGCGGAACGAATGGCAGCCAGCTTTGGGACATTGGATTTATTACGCAAGCGCTTGTTGAAACTGGCCTCGCGAACGACCCAGAGAACAAGGAAAGTCTGAGCAAGGCTTTGGGGTGGTTGGATATCTGCCAAATTCAAGAGAACCCGAAGCATTACAAGTCAGCTTATCGTCATCGAACCAAGGGAGCATGGCCGTTCAGCACAAAAGAGCAAGGATATACTGTCAGTGACTGCACGGGAGAAGGTCTTAAAGCGGTCTTATATCTACAGAAGCAAGTGAAGTATGCATGGTTGATTCTCAGGAAGAACTTCCACTGAGCATGACTTTAGAGGGACGGAGAAGATCATCTCAGATGATCGGCTTTTTGATGCTGTCGACACCTTGCTCTCCATGCAGAACGAAAATGGTGGTTATGCAAGTTACGAGCTTGTGAGGGGCCCAAAATGGCTGGAGTGGCTCAATGCTGCAGAGGTCTTTGGTACAGCGTGCCGGGTTGCAGTCATATCGTCGAACTGATCTTGACTTTCTGCAGGGGACATCATGATTGAATTCTGCTACCCGGAGTGCACGACTTCCGTGATAACATCCTTGTCCATTTTCAGGAAGCATTACCCGAACTACCGAACAGCAGAGATCGGGTAAGTGGCACCGATTTCACCCAATGGATGGCTTTGACCAATATGACCAGACGGACGATTACAGAAGCTATCAAATGGCTTCACCAAGTACAGAAACCGGAGGGGGGATGGTTCGGATCATGGGGAATCTGTTTCACGTATGCGACACAGTTTGCGCTGGAAAGTTTAGCACTCGGCGGGGAATACTATGCGAACAGCCCCGCTGTCCGACGTGCGTGTGACTTTTTGCTTTCGAAACAACGTGAGGACGGAGGGTGGGGAGAAAGTTATAAGGTCAGGTGCCCGAGTACTCCGTACGAATCAATGCTGACAACTCAGCCTTGTGCGGACTCAGACATGTGAAGTCGGGTACTGGGTCGACCATGAGAATACACAAGTTGTGCAGACTTGCTGGGCGGCCATGGCGCTCATGTACGCCAGGTACCCGCATCCCGGACCAATCGAAAAGGCAGTAAAGCTGGTCATGTCACGACAACTTCCGGTGAGAAGCTACGGCCGATGATTGTGAAACACCGTGCGCTGATTTTGATGTATAGGATGGATCGTGGCCCCAAGAGGCTATCGAGGGGGTGTTCAACAAG
>JBBPMD010000742.1:0-14545 GCA_038090095.1 Zangia roseola | reverse complement strand
ATGCAGGAACAACACTGCATCTTACAATGTATATAAACCTGCTTTAGATAGCAGAACAATAACGAATATCCTTTCTTCCTGCCACCACAGTATCGTGTTGAACCCTCCACCAGGTGAGTAACCAAAGCGGAGCTTCTGCCCTCGGAAGGTTCCAAACCCTTCCGGGTTTGCTTCCTTCAACACCTCGGGGCCGATGTCTTCCTCAGGCGTTCCGGAGTCGTCTTGTGAATTTGGCAGGGTGCCTGACCCGGGTGTGTTGGCCTTGTCATCTCTTGTCACGGTTGCGTCTCCCTGACGATGCGGCGACACAATGCTGCGTTTCCATGTCTTCGCATCGTCGCGTTGTTCCCGTGTCGCAATTAAGTCAATGATCCGACCACGCGATGGTGCGATCACTTCGTACTGCGTCACTGTATCGTCAAGCGGTCGTGTAGACAGACGAATTCAAGTTCATTGAAATCATGGTTCAGTAGACAGCAGGTTACTAATCAAGAACTACATTGAGAGCTGTGATCCGAGTCGAGAGGGAATCCGAGTCTAGCAAGGCGTTAGTAGATGGATGAGTTAACAGCGTAAGGTACTTACTGAACGACATGCGGGAATGGTGTCGATGCAGACTTTGATCTTCACGCATTGCGTATTCAGCAGCAACGGAACCTGAGTATCCACTTTCTCTTATTGAAAGTCGGACATAACCCACTCGTTCATCCGCATTGCTCAGGTCCTCCTCTGCCCTCTCAAGCTTTATTCGGTTGAGTTGTAAGGCGATAATATTGCGGTGAACCATCTCGATCGCAAGATCTTTCTTGAGCACAGATATGAGGCGGTCACTGTGAGCAGCTTCAAGGAGAAGGAAGGCTTCTTGCCCACTAGTGGGATTGGCACGTGGTTGGACGGCCTGCTTTTCACGCTAGCGATGGATCAGAAACATAAGTCCGAGCCGTACTTCAAGATAAAAAACTCACGCATACGCCTGACAAGTCGGATGGATTTTTACTTCCAGCCCCAATTGAGACGACTCTATCTCGCAGGTTGGGTCGAGCTTCTGAGTCTGCGAATAACTGAACACGTGGAGTTGACTGGACATCATGATCCAACTTGCTGCAATACCCAGGACATACCTGGCATTCAGCCTGTTTCAGGTCGATCCTGCGCCGCTTCGTGGGAGAACCTGGCTGAGAAGCACCAGGTTCAATGTTGAGTTGCAAGATTTGAGCATCGAGTTGTGGGGAGTCGAGCCGTGCCATCGATATTAGACCCAGTAGTACCAGTGTTCAATCAACTGTCAGTAGTGGGTGAGTCGACACATGCGGCTTGGGAAAATAACCGAGCTTACAGTTGATATACTCCGCCTCCCATGAAACGCATGTAATCTGGTGCGTGATTACGCTTCCTGCCAGTTCATTCAGTCTTCAAGTTTACTTCGAAGTTACCGCCTTCGACGTTTTCGAGTCAATGACTGGACCATGCCTCGGGTGAAAGTAACTCGCGGGAGACCTAAAACCATCCGATGCCCTCACTGCGGCAAGAAATTCTACACCGTCACTAACGTTCTCCAGCACTTAAACCAGCCCTTGGGTCCCTGCTACGGGAAGCCGCTCTTTGAATCACGGCGCGACGACGAGATCGAAGTGGAGGCTACTACCTACCATTCGGATCACACTCTTCCCCCGGACAACAGTTTCGAAGACTGGGGCCCTGATATTGGCGAATCGACATCTTGGGAGGGCGAGGGTGCTGAGGTGGACATTGGGATGGACGTCGAGATGGATGGCCCCCCATCCCGTGGTTCCATGGTCCCACCTTCCATTGAGGTTTCCAGGGAGCAAGCTCGGTTTGTAGAGGCATTCGAAGGATGTGTGGTAACCTTTCCTGGCGGAAAAACTTTTATGAGCGCCTTTCGAGAAGACCAATTTGGGCAGCAACGACGAGAAAACATATACTTTCCTTGGGCATCAAAGCAGGAGTGGGACTTTGCGTCCTGGCTATTACGGTCTCGTCTCAGTATGGCGGCGATCGATAGCCTTCTCTCACTCGGTATTGTGAGTCATTTATCTTGACATTACCGCGCCATGTTCTGATGTTCACCAGATTAGGAGTGTTTCCCTCTCTTTCCGCTCTGCCAAAGAACTCCGAGCACGCGCGGAGATCCTCCTGTGTGGTCCGCAATGGTTATGCGAAACGCTGAAACCTTCACACCCCGTCAAACAACCAGTTCGCCTTTTCTATCGGGATCCAATCGAGTGCTTACAGGCTCTCCTCAGCCACCCGCTATTCGAACCGCACATCTCATTCGTCCCGCAGAAAGTCTGGACGAGTGCCGTGAAGATTTGTCGTATCTACGACCAGTGGTTGAGTGGTGAGCGCGCTTGGAATATGCAGGTAAGCCTATCGTCGTTGTTCTACATGCTCGAACTCGTATTTATGCACATCAGGAGAAGCTACCACAAGGTTCGACTCTCCTTGGAGTTGTCTTATCTTCCGACAAGACAAATATATCTGTCATGAGTGGGAACCGGATGGTGCACCCTCTTCTCATTAGTCTCGCCAACATCGACTCCCGTATCTGCAGCAAAATGTCACTACATGCTTATCTCTTACTGGCTTTACTCCCTATCGCGAACTTCGTACACAAATCCAGCCGCGTTCGCAGTCTCCTTCGAGATCGGCTCCTACACGAGGCGCTCAACACTGTCCTAGCCCCACTCAAGACCGCTGCTGCAGTAGGAGTCATGATGAGCGACCCTGTGGGAAATCTTCACTATTGCTTCACACCAATTGCTTCGTGGATCGCAGATACCCCTGAAGAAAGCCTTCTGGCAGGGACTGGCCCCAAGGTATCTCCGGTCACCGTTGCGACATCCAAGAGCTTCGGGGACGCTCATCGACATGAGCCCCATACTGCACAAGTGACCCTCGCCGCAATCCGCACAGCCTGCGAACAACACTCCCCAACCGACTTCGATAACTTCCTTAAGGTCGTCAAGCGATTGGGGCTCAATGGTGTCGTCGATCCGGTTTGGAACAGATGGCCTTTATCAGAGCCGTGCTATTTCATCACTCCCGAAGTTTTACACCATTTCCATTGATTCGCGTGGGACCACGATATTCAGTGGTGCATCACGGTGGTAGGGGCAGCTGAGCTTGATTTCCGATTCACTCTCATACAGACGCTTACAGGGTACCGTGCCTTCGACGAAGGGATATCGAAGCTCAAGTAGGTGACTGGCCGTGACCACCGCGCGGTCCAGCGATATATCATAGCCGCTGCGGCTGGGAAGGCACCATGCAGGTTCCTTATCGCTATTCGAGCCCTACTCGATTTCCGATACTTGGCCCAAGCACCTACCTTCACCACCAAATCGCTCAACAGGGTCACAGCCGCTTTGCAGGAATTCCACGACAACAAAGATGCGATTGTGCATCACGGAGCACGGAACGCTTGGGAGATACCAAAACTGGAGCTTTTGCAGAGTGTCGTCCCGAGTATCCAGCAGTCTGGGGCGGTGATGCAATGGAGTGCCGACATCACTGAACATGCTCACGTCAATGAGATCAAGGAACCGGCTCGCGCGGGCAATAATCAAAATTATTACAGTCAAATTGCACGCCATCTCGATCGCTTGGAAAAGTGCTTCCGTTTCGATCTAGCCACCCATATTGAAGAACGCTTGGTGTCGGATCAAATGGATAATGACGAGGACGAGGACGAGGACCACGAGCCGGACGCCGAAAAGCGTGCCATTGTGGATTATTCCACCCCAATGCATCAAGCAATCGATTACTTTTCCATCTCAATGGCCCTTATCCGTGGGTTTTATCCCTCTGCTCCCAAGCCCTTTCACACATTTGCGACCGGAACGACCGCTTTTCACCTTGCTGCGAAGCCGTCGCTGAGGATGAGTCTTGGGGAGGCTGCACTGAAGTACGAAATCCCGGACCTCATTCCGGCTGTCACGACATTCTGTGCGCGAGAAGGAGATACCTCGCCTCCCGCAGAATGGAGGCTCCAAATCTGGCACAAAGTGCGACTCCAGCAAGTCGCATACCATGATAAGACTCCAGTCTCTCCTCAGACCCTTCGTGCAATGCCCCCGACGACCTCGAAACCGTATGGACAGTACGACTCGGTGATCTTCAGTCCCCAGCACGAGAGTGACTGGCCAAGGCATGGCCTCCAAGGTCATTCCGTTGCACAACTCAGGGTCATTTTTCGCGTCTTATCTTCAGATGTCTTCCTCGCTTATGTTCAACACTTCCGCGTCGTCCCTCAAGGTAATCCCTCAAATACGAGCTCGCTAACAGGGATGCATCTATTGAAGCGTGCGGTGAGGGCGAATGGACTTCGCATCGGCGAGGTAATTCCGCTCACCCTGGTGTGTTCCCCTGCGCATCTGATTCCTCACTTCGGTGATGAAGCCCATCCCCGTTTAACCAAATCGAACAGCTATGAATTGAGCACAGAATTTTGGCTCAATAAGTATTGGTCGAAAGAGTTCTATTACGCGCTTTCTCCCTCCGATTCTTAGATTTTACCCCAGTATGATTGCGTAGTACAAGTATGTAAATACCAACAAGTTGGGGAGTTCCGACTTCGAGTTATCGATTGCCTATCCAAGATCGATAGTCTGATACACGAATCGCGGTAGAAAAGTGGCCTTGTCCAACTCACCGTCAACCTTCATGGCCAGTGACCAAGCAGGTCTGGTATCAACGCCGCAGCCTGAGCCTGAGCGGTGGGCTACTAAGGCAAGGGCGTACTTACCTGAAAAGGGCACCGTCCTGACTGAAGGTTTGTTCTCGCAGCCACTCGGACCAAATCACACGCCTTACAACAACTTACGTGTGAGTCCTACGAGCCCAAGCCATTGAAGATGTACTCACCAAACGATAACAGCTATCGAGCCGTGTAGCCCCAGACTACAGGGCTAAGGCCGACGGGCAACGCAGTGCCATGGATGACCTCCTCAAATCCGATACGGAAGCCACGCACTGGCAGCTGGACAAACGACAAAGCTTGGAACTCCTGGAGTTCCTCTTTCCGGACGGGCACATACTCCAGAAGCGCGGCGCTCTGGAAGCGTCCACTGGCCCTTTCACAATGTCGCAGGTTCTGAGGTACCTCGAGGAGAAGGGAACGTATGGTGTACCCCCACCGCAGCCTCCTTCTGACATCAAGGTCGATCAAGGCTCAGGCTCAAAAAAGACTAAATCGCATGCAAGTTCGTCGTCGCAGCGCCGTGGTACCTCATCCAACACGGGGGGTCAAGGTTCAAGACTATCCGAAATCAAGGTGTTACAATCCCTGGAAGTGCCCAAGAAGTGCTGGTTAGCCAAGTCAAAATGTCCCAATCTGTGTTCTGAGGCCATTACCGGGCGCGAATCCAATCTCGCGCATTTCTTCAACACCGTGTTGCAAGCTGTCAAAGTAGCGTGTGGGCTTCAGTTTCTGTACGTTTCTTGTTTCCTTGTTTTACTTATGTGCGCAAATGCTCACCAGTTTCTTAGAAAGTGGAGCAGCGAGTCGTCGAACAAGCCTCTCAAAGGCTACGGATTAGACTCTAAACGAAAGCCGGACATTTCGTTATTCGAACCGAAGGGAAAAGGATGGGCACACCTGACATCGTTTTGCGAAGTGAAGAACAAATCCGAGAAGTCGACTGAAAGAGATTCCTACATCCAGCTCGCTGGCAAAACGTCATGCCTACTGTTCATGCAATCTGGCCGCCACGCTGCCCCATCCATCCGCATGCTCGGTTCTCGAATCTACTTCACGTTTTTTGACCGCGGTGGATCCGTCTCCACCTGCGGGTTTGATATCATTGATTCCCCAGATGTACTTCTATGTATCCTCATTGGCCTCTCTTGTTATCACGACAAACCGAACATCTTCGGTTACGACACTACTCTCACGTGGGAGAAACGGGTCGGAGGTACCACAGGAAAAGTGCTGACAGTATCCATTCGTGTTGGATTGGACTTGTTGTCCATCCGAATCCATCTCACCAAACTATTATTCATTTCCGACACTCTTTCCGGTCGCAGCTCAACGGTATGGCGAAGCGTGGTGATGGAGGGTTACTCTTCCACGGCGACCACAATGGAGACTCGAAAGTATGTCGTGGTGAAGGACACGTGGCACAATCCACTCAGGAAGTATACCGAGGGGGCTATACTTGAAGCACACACTCAAAGGAAGAGCGTATGACAAGTGGAAGTAGTGATGATAGTGTGGTTTGCTCAACCGATGAAGAGTGGGAGAGATCGAAGTAAATTTGACTGGAGTACTACGACAGTCTACATAGGTTTATATACTACAATACAGTGTTTGTGTTTATTTGGTCTAGGGCATAGGGTATAGATAAGAGTTCTTTGCGCTATTGGCTAAGTGTCATAATGAGTCATGAGAAGTACACTGCCTTGGTAGGCTGTGCGAGTGAGTCATAGATAAGGCGTATAGCCTCGAGGTCATGTGGTTTGGAACTTATCCTATTGGACGAATGGTCCGAAGGCTGTTCATGATGTGGCAGCCAATAGGGTTTCGTTCCGAGCATAGGTTTTGCATGAGGCGACACACGTGTTGGTCACGTGACTTCAAAAGGTAAGAGGATTGAAGGTCGTCGTATCGTTAGTGACCTTTGGCATGTGAGCATATGGATCGAAGAAGATAGGGGTTAGAGGCGCGTTTGTAACAATACTTCGCATTCTCAACAAAGCGGGGATCGAGGGGGTCCCGACTCTAATCTACGACGGACAAGTGCATACGAAGGGTTACGACAAAGATGGCAAGCCGTTCTCAACGAATTCCTCAACACATAGCATTCGGGCAGCGTTGAGTCAGTATTCCAGTAATGTGGGTGCGTATCAACTCCGGGTTTTGTACCGACTGGTCACCGAACCTCTCGGTTCACTCCTAGCGGATTTTCGGTGTCTAGGCGAGCTCCTTGTTGCGTTCTTGGACTTTGTTGTCGGTAGGTACCCATCCTTTAGGACCGTTGGATTTTTCTGATTCAGGAAATCAGCACACAGGGATGCTCTCGAAAAGACTTGTATCTTGCACCGTGACGTGAGTCTGGTGAACCTCCTTCTCACGTTCATGAAAACCAAGTGGAGGAAACACCGGTTGGAGATGGGCGAATTACCATCGGATCTGCGGGATATTCTATGTGCTAGAATCGAACGTCTGGAATGAAGAGGAGTACTCGCCGATTGGGGCTACGCAGTCCCAGTCGCCCCATCCAGCGCAGTTTGTGACTTCCCGTCAAATACAGCCTCCCAACACCCACTTGAGCGCAACGCCGACCCCACCACTATGTCAAGCACAGTTCTCTCTTCGTCGGCCACAACCGTCCCCATCCATCACGCCAGGTCGAGTGCAGTTCCTTCATCCTCGTTGACCACAGCACCCCATGAGCGCAGCTCTTCCCTGCCAGGTCCCCCCTCACCGGCGTCAACTAACATCATACAAGAAGGCTCGGTTAACCCTCTCGAAATCCCGATTCCCGAGAATTTGGTATACACTAAGCCAATCGACTCGACGGAAAGCAGGGGGTTAACTCCGATCATGCAGCTCTCCCCCGAGCATCGTGTCGTGCTGTTGGCCAATCTGTTGGAAGACAAACGCACCACCGACGACGCAAATCCACTTCATCGAACTGTAAGCGCAATCTTCGCAGTGCATGTGAACAAACTGATCATATATCTCAGGGGACGTGGTCGTGGATGTCATCCGAGCTGGTCATGGCGGGTCCCAACCAGCCGGTCATTCACAACCAAATTCACGATCTGGAATCTTTCTTTTATGTCCTTGTTGGGATTGTCACCCTCTTCGACGAACCTTGCAAACTCAAACCTGACAGGGAACTGGAGAAGTGTTTCGACAAGCTTTTCAACACCAGCGAACCATGCATCTTCAAAACGATCGTCATTCAATCTGATTTGACTTGGGTCCCGTTAGTTGTGCAACACATTTCACCTTATTTTCGACCCCTCGTACCGCTCCTCAACAACCTTCGACGAGAAATCATTTTACCCCTCAAGAGCAACAAAAACAGTAATTTCGTTCGCGGCAGCCACGTCAGCTACGAGACAGTCATCAGGTTCATTGTCTCGGCTCTCAGCGAGCTCCCTGACGACTCCTGGGTAGCAAATCCCTCCTTTGGCGTAGATGACTGGGACCCTGATCGCATTGACGAAAACTTCAATTCGTCTGAGTCGGGGAGTAATCACTCTGATGATGACGATGATAGTGGTCCGGGGGAATCGAGTTCGTCCCCACCTGTGATGGATAGGGAGGTTGGTGGTCGTTGCGCCGCTCGCATGTTTGGTCGGAGCCTCCCAGAACCGAGCCGGAAGCGAGCTCAGAGTCCTGTCACATCGCAGGATGAGCCTCTCACGAAACGTCTCCGATCTTCAGATCGTTTTCGTCCTATACTCCCCAGAGGACAGACTGTGAGTGGAGCTATGGGTAAGCGCAGAGCGTAACTTATTTCGTGGATACCCCGCCTGCGCCCCCAGTGAGCTCGTTTAAATACGCATGTATGTTGGTTATCTTGTTGCTAAAACGCCACACCCCACATGTTGTGCTTCTTACATATCCGCTTACTGTTTGTTGTAGTCTTTGCAGGGTTTTTTATTAGTAACTTAGCCATGCAATATCAACGAGGTTTGAATCTATAAAGACTCGAGCGAGCGGAGCCTCAGCGCCCCTCCTGAGCCAGAGCAATACTGTGCCCCCCAAGCGGAAAGCAATTGACAGTTTCGGCTCCCACGCTCCTTCGGACGACGTTCAAGGTGCACAAAATTCAAAACGGCAAAGGGCTGAGTCACTATTCGACAATCAAGATCCCAGTGCTGAGTCTCCAGGTGAGCGTGATGGCCTTTTTCATGAACAAACCAGAACGCAACCCACTTCCAACCCAGATTCAAGCCAACCGAGGCGGTCTTCACGCACCGGAAAGGGCAATGGGGGCCAGCTTCAGCAGCTGCAACAACTCGAGCGCATTCAGGTCGCCAAGCCGCTGTGTTCGTCTGTACGGGAGCTAGCTATCGCCACGCGAGGGCAAGAAATGAACCCGATGGCGCCATCTTACCACCCAGCTGAAGAAGACGCCAACTCGGAGGGGAACCAGATTCCGCCTTTGGCACCAACACCGACTCCAACGAGTCACTCCCGGCCATCATTTACGCTTGCGCAACCTGGTATGCAGTTCGGATTCAGGCTGCCAACGCAGATTCGGACTCCTGTTGCCGCTGGGGTCACGCAGTCTCAGGGTCATGCCAGCAACATGTGAGTTTCCATCTGCTCTCTTCGGTTTCTAGCCTCATCGTATTGTTAGGTCATCGTCAATTGGATCGGCTCCTGCTGTCAATGATTTGGAGGATGTAGTCACGCAGTCCCACCCCAGGAACAAGTGAGTCCACTACTCTTTTTCGGCATCTAGTCACATTATATTGTTAGGCCTTCGTCGATCGCATCATCTCAAGGGTCAGTCCCGTTGTCCCACCTCCCTTCTGTCTTTTTGGCTCCCTTGTCGCGCGGTTCAACAAGACCGACTTCCCATACTCCATCCGAATGTGGGTCCGATGCTAACTATGGCAACAACGACCTTGCCATGCAAAGGTCTCTGTCGCTTCGAGCGGGCAGTGCATCCCGAACTCGAACACCCGCACGGTGGTCAGAGGTTCGTCCCTTGTCAGGCCTACAGCACAAACCGTCTGCTCCTGTCGCTCGAGCTCTTCAAGAACTGACGGATGGCGACTCCAATTCTCCTTCGCCCATTCAAGGCATCGGATTGCGCCGAACGCATTCCTATGCACGACTACCCTCAACCTTTCCCAGGGTGCATACTACTATGCTCAGCTCCGAGGAGCAGGGCCCCAACTCCAACGAAGGCGATCTCATGATCGACGAGACATCTCCGAGCGACGATGAACGCATTGCGGAGTTGGCTCTTCGTCGTGATGGTAAGTATTGGTACCAACTTAACGTTGCTCATTGCTGATCCATCTACTTGACGCACAGACGGTCCCGAGCAACGTAGTCACGGTCAATCCACCAGTGCAGGTAAGCTCTTCTCTGAAGTACGTGCACTACTGACCTTGATAATATTCAGCCGCTATCCATCCGACCGAGTTCGATCAACCCGATGCCTCCGGGTCCGTCGTTAATCAAAATTCCCATCACAGTCAAATTCCTACTTCAATTCGCCTAAGTAAGTTTGTAGGTGACGGGTGTACAATACTGACGATGTTTTTATGGGTGTAGCTGAGGATGTTGTCGCCCAACACCGTCAACGTAACCGCCCTCCTCGTCTCCCTGACAACGCGCACCTCTTGGCCATACGTGAGGAACAGCGCATGCGGCAATCATATTCGCGCACCCCCAGCTGCCACGGATCTGTGAACGATACGGACGAGCTGCGCGCACCGATCTTGACAGCTGTTCATCCCCCAACAACCATAGCCACCGAACTTCGCGTCGAATCCTCTTTGCCAGGTGCCCCAAGTAAAGGAGCTGAGCATGTTAATCCAACCCAGTTACACTTCTATCCCCCAGGTTTTCGTGATGTCCTTGAGCGCGCAAAGCAACTCTCCCATTGCGACATAGGATCCATCAATTCCTTTCCGCCGCACCCTCATTTCAACGGCAAGGTCGCGGACTACGTCGACGAGGCGATCGCGGAACGGCGTAAACAAGGGTTATCTGTTCCAAGCGGTAGGTGATTTCACTTACAGGGGCTTATCTCACACGATTCTTTCTAGGATACTGGCCGGAGTATTCGGAAGGAATCGCAAAGCTGGTAAGCAATTCTCGATGATACATACCGATAATTTTAGCATATTTATTCTAGCTCTGGGACGACGTCGGCAACTGGCGATCCGCCCTTAAAAAAAGAGCCCGCATTTTCACCCGAGAACGCTACCAGTGGGACCCACAGAACCGTCGTACCGTCAACGCCGACCTCGCAAGGGCACTTCTCGAAGGCAGTGAGTTTTTGAAAGATGGACTGGACGAGAATGTAAGCGCCAAAGTTTTGGAGGCACCGCGCTGACATTACTTACCACAGGGACGCACAAACAATATCGCGCACCCCGCACTTTCTGGTGTCATCATCGACTTCTTCTATACCGGCGTATGTTCCATGGGCAACCTTTTCCCAGAAGTCTACTCGGGGGAAGTACCCCGTCCTGTTGTCGCGCTTGCTGCAACCGCCGTAAGTGGTCTCGCACGCGGCCACTCCTTACTGACGTTTTGGTAGATCAAAGTGGCGTTGGATGAAATAGTGGCTGAAGGCAAGGATGTCCCGTTCAAGCGCGATGTCTACCAGGATGTCTACATCGATATACTTGGCCTCATGGCCAAGTGCGACTCATCGTCTATCCACTGTGCCAAGACCAAAACACTCCGTGAGCAATGGGTGAAAACTGGAAGGTGCGAGCTACTATGACCTGCTAGAGTTTTTGTCTAAATTTTTCTCATTCAAAGAAATGGCAATGCCACGGGAACAACAACCGGATTTGATGTGAATCTCGATTAGATATTACATGGCTGTGCTTTCTCCCTATCTCTTATCTCAGATTTTCCTGTCTTCTATATATGGAATGCAATTATGTTATGTCCTATGACTGTCAGGGGCTGGCTGGGATAGGCTGTTGACACTGTCAATATATGAGATTCTGGAGTTATTCACACAAATTTTAGCTAAGTTGTCCAGGCTGGGAGTCTGGGACATGCTGTGATATCCTGCAGTAACAAAGGCAGTACTAACCAGTTAGGTACCTTGTTGGAAGTAGCTGGATTGACTAGAATGCTGGCCAGTGCTAGCCAGTGCTAGCCAGGGGTAGGGCTACTTTGCTGATGCTGCCCTGGTCCTCAGCTCCTTCACAGATCAAAACGAAAGCGGAGTATTCTTGATCTGAAAAGGTCAGAAAACGGTATGCTAACAAGCTCAAAGATGGAACTCACGACATCGAGGTTTAGTAGATTGTCGATGGCTGCCATGCTAAGGCATGAGCGTAGTAACCAGGACGCAAATTCCCATTCCTGTTTCGAGGCCCACGGGTAGTAGATGTTCTCGTGTCTCTGCGCTGCATACTGATCCGCCCAAAACTCGTCCATGAAGGTTTTCCCACCTGGGAACGTTTCCCCACACCCTTCAAATGCCTCCAGGAATCTTTCCTTGTGGGGTTGGCCAGCGTCTGAGTCAGGTCGAGAAGGATCTTCAGAAATGTTTGAAGCGATATCCGACATTGTGATGTCTGGATTTGATTCGGGTGTTGGACTACGGGGCTGTTCCCATTCGCCCTGTGAAGGTTGACCAGCAACGTCACTTTCAGAAGAGTAAAAACCTTCCGGAGAGTTGGGCACGATGCCTCCAGCAGAATTGCTGAGCGAACTGTCGAACAAAGGTATGCCATCAAAACATGAACTTGTGGGCTGGTTCATGTGCTGAAGGATGTTTGTCGCAGTACAAAACTTCTTACCACAGCAAGGGCAGCTGATGGCCTTGAAACGCCCACACGTGGTCCTGGCTCGAGGCATGGGTAGAGAAGTCTGTGCGAAGTGAGATATTGGCGGCCTGTCAAAAATTAGGGTTTGTTTGAACTTTGATACTTACACAACTCACTTGTCAAAAGTAAAAGTGCCGACATAAGGAACATGCCACCAAATTATGTAAATACACGCAACCAATATGCCACAGCGAGTGTTAATTTTTCCATCCCACCACATTGCCATCACCATACATTCACTTCCAGAATCATCATTTCACCGATGAGTGTCAATTCAACGTGCTCTTTCTCATCAGTTATCTCTGGTCATTGTTACAAACGCGTCCCTTGCCCCTATCTTCTTCCAACCTTATGATAACAAACCAAAGACGAACGCTCAAGTCTTCAACCCTCAAAGGTTTTAGACCAAACACTTATGTAATCATGCCTCATGCTAAGGCTGTTCTCGGAACTCATTCCTATTGGCTGCCACAACACACAGCTAATGACAGCTTCTATTTAATATATCACAGATCCGATCGTGGTTAGAAGCAGTACACGTTTCCATCAAAGAACGTTCTTCTGCCACATCAATTATGACATGCCTCATTGTTACATACCTGATGCATCAGCATCAAGGTACCAACCCCTATGATCAGTCATCATCATTCTTTATCGTCCAATGAGATTAATAGTAGGAATGGTACGACGCTTACTTAATTATTACATAGCCACACATGTATTAGTATATAAACCATGCAAACAACGCCAGTAGACTCCAGCAAAGTTTACTTGGTCTTTCTCCCACTGGCAAACAATGCCAGAGGTCTTTCGCCAGGTGTCTCATTCCTTTTACTCACCATCATTATGATTAGGAGAACATGCCAGCGCCAGGCTGTCCCAAGGGGATTACCATAAGAGGTAAGCCAGCGCATGTTGTCACGAGAGCCGAGACGAGCCAGTGAGCCGAGACGCGCCAGAGTGCAAGTGCCAGAGCCAGGAGTGCCAGCGCATCTAGTATCCACATTATGTACACATGGACAATTCCCCATTATGATTTACCCGAAGCACTAGCTAGTACGCAGCTATTAGTAGTGTTATACATTGTAGTGTAGCAGTCTGCAGCTTGACTCGTTGCATACAATATAACTTGGTTCTTACACCTCATTCTACTGCCTGAGCATCAGTTCTCTTTTACACTTCCACTATACATTCGCTCAACTTTAGAGTGTCTGTTTCAGTCATCCTGAACTTGAAGCATGCATGCCAGCGCACGAATCACTGCATGAAGTTAGAGCTAGTATGTCACCATGCCTGAATCCTCTTCAAGGCCCAGAAAACTCAGTCGTTCACCTCGCTCCGCACATGGATCACTATGAGAGAACGATCTCTCCTGTCTACCGGCAACCTCATTCCCTTACTCACTCTAACTTTCACGCGGATGCAAGGGTTATGTTACGAACACACATCTAGCCCCTATCTTCTTCCAACCTCATGACACAAAACCAAAGACGAACGCTCAAGTCTTCAACCCTCAAAGGTTTTAGACCAAACACTTACGTAATTATTGCCTCATGTCAAGGCTGTTCTCAGAACATACTCCGATTGGCTGCCACATTAACACAGCCTGAACAGCACTCTTTTAATATATCACAGATCCGATCGTGGTTAGAAGCAGTACACGTTTCCATCAAGGAACGTTCTCCTGCCACATCAATTATGACATGCCTCATGATTACCTGATGCATCAGCATCAAGGAACCAAACCTTATGATCAGTCATCCATCATTCCTTATCGTCCAATAGGATTAATAGTAGGAATGGTACGATGCTTATGTAATAAATACACAGCCACATGTACAAGTAGTATATGTTGAAGGAAGCAAACCCGGAAGGGTTTGGAACCTTCCGAGGGCAGAAGCTCCACTTTGGTTACTCACCTGGTGGAGGGTTCAACACGATACTGTGGTGGCAGGAAGAAAGGATATTCGTTATTGTTCTGCTATCTAAAGCAGGTTTATATACATTGTAAGATGCAGTGTTGTTCCTGCAT
>JBBPMD010000741.1:0-14568 GCA_038090095.1 Zangia roseola | reverse complement strand
GCAGCATAGCCAACTCCCTGCCAAGTCATACACCCCCACATCATCAAAGAACCTCCTCCAAACTTGACTGTACCTTCTACCAGCCTATCACTGAGCCCTTCCCCTGCCTTTTTCCACACCCACTTGCACCCATCTGACCCTAGACAATTGATTTTGGTCTCATCAGACCATACTACCTTCTTCCAATCCTCCAAAGTCCAATCCTTATGGGCATAAGCAAAGTCTAGATGAGCCTTGCAGTGTTTGGCTGAAAGAAGAGGGTGTTTTGACTTGACCACAACTTTCATACCTGTCTTCTTCAGGTGTCTATGCACTGTGGAAGTGGAGAGAGGCTGGTTGAAACAGACCAAACCTATATCCGGAGATGAGGACGGATAAAGGACTCGTTGGTATGTTGTGGGTTTACTGGCACAAGGGCCACCACTAGCTAATGCGTGGAGCTTGCTCTAATGAGAGACTTTGCTAGACGTTCACAAGATCACAGTAGATTCTTGGGCAAAAGAGAATGAGTATAAAAGAACTGAGGACTTAAGGTCCACAGTGACTACGTTATATACTATACATGTGTGGCTGTGACTACTATAAGGAGTGTAGTACAGTAAGCGTATAATACGTAAGTGTCTGAGGTATCGGCACATGAGGTCAGCATGAGGCTGCCGTGAGTACAACATGAGGATGTGGGAGAATGGAAGTAAGCCTCATGTATGTGGCGAGATCTAAGATATATGAGATCAAAGATTGATGAGATCTGCCACAATAAGAATGGAAGATAGGATCGGGAGATGCATCGGGAGATCGAGCATGGTACGAAGCCGGTTCGTAACACTGGTTGACTATATTGGCAAGTGCTTTAGTCACTTGAACAGCATTCTCTGCCTTGCCAGATGAAATGAGATGAATGGCATAGTGGACATTGGCAGAGGAAAGCTTGGATGGACGACCCCCAGTGGCTTTCTGAAGCTCAGAACACTCTTTGGAGCATATCCTGGATATGGTGGATGGATGAAGACCAGTAGCAGATGCAATGGAGCTGCCAGATTGACCAGCATCAAGCATAGATAGATAGTGTGTTTTTGAGTAAGAGAGACGGATCTCATGATGGTTGTGGTTAAAAACAAAGATGTGTGTGAATTATTTCAAACTCAGAAATTATCCTAGTATGTGTATCTTTGTTTGTATGGCCAAATATAACCACATACTGTAACACTTGATTTTACTCTATTCAACAAAAGGTGCAAAACTATTGCAATGGTATTGCTGTTTTGAAATAGATGTATCTCAATGGCATGTGAGCTAAATCACATGACCCTGGGGACAGTGTTGTAGCCAAGGGTATGCACCTTATTTGTCCTCACCAAAGCAAAGTGGGATTCCCACAATTGAATGCAGGGCACTTCACACTTCAATTTGGAGCCAAACATTGCAATAGTTTTGCACCTCACTGTATACAGTAGTAGCTATGAATTAAAGTACATACATTTGATAAAATACAATAAATACTCTACAAAATTGACCCAAATCCAGCTCAAGCTGGTTGAAGACCCCAAGACCTCTGTTACCCAGCTCGAAGCCGGCTACAGCGGCTAACTGAGTCGACATTAGCCAAGTCGGGTAATAAGTCAGCAAAAGTCGAGCTGAGCTGTGTTACAAACGCTACTCTAGCCCCTATCTTCTTCGACCCCCATGACCCAAGATTTACTTACAACGCTCAAGTCCATGATGAATCAACACTTGCATGATTCTGAGACAACAGCTTACATAAACATGCCTCATGCCAAGGCTGTTCTCGGATACTTATCCAATTGGCTGCCACATCTACACAGCCAACACAGCTTCTATTCAATATATCACAGATCTAATCGTGGTTAGAAGCATCACACATTCCCATCAAGGAACGCCCCTCTGCCACATCATTATGACATACCTCATGGTTACCTGACACATCAACATCAAGGAACCAAACCTTATGATCAGTCATCACTTCTTTCTTATCGTCCAATCAGACAATTACTTAGGATCGTACGGTGCTTATATAATTATGACACAGCCACATGTAAAGTAGTATATAAACCCATGAAACAACGCCAGTAAACTCCATCAAAGTTTACTTGGCTTTTACACCTCAATCACTTGACTGAGAACACTCTTCTCAAACTCCACTTTACATTCAGCCTTTGTCATTTGGTTGTCTGTTTCAAGCTGAGCTGAGCTGAGTCGCGGCAACACTAGTTCAGCCCAGCACTGGAAAAGAAGAGCATTGTGTCTTTGAGGATCTGTCCATGATGGGAAACTTAGTAGATGGCAGTGAGATCATCTTCAGAATCAGAGGGAATTGATATCTCATCATCAGCCACCTCAAGGAACTTGAGCTTTCTTCTTTTGCCCCCAGACAGACAGAGGGTGATAGATTTTTCCACCATTTGAGTGTATTGTAGTGCTAAAGCCAAGATGCAACACAAATTCTAGTAGCTAATCACTGATTTCCTAATTGATCACAATTTGGTGTGACTGCCATTATTTATGCAAACAGCTGTAGTATTGCAGTCTCCATCGCTGTCAACTGTCCAAGACTCTGAGTCTTGTCTGGTTCAAGTTGGCTCGAGCCGACTCGAGCCACATATTGAGTGAGTTGCCCTGTGATCAGCTTATGGCGGCTAAGCTGTGTGAACTCACGGCTTTATTACCGGTTCAGGTTCAATTTAGTAACTGGACATGTCTAAAACTGGCAAAGGCCAAGCCAAGTGGAGCTTAGCCGAGCCGTGACATTACTACCGGCGTGACGGTGACGGTGTGTGCGGGGTTCGAAAAATTGATCGATTGGTCGTGATTGGTCGACCAATCGACCCCTGCGCATGGCGGTGCTTCCTTTTTGCAGTGTCAAGGGTAGGTCGTGACATGTACCCTTTCAGCAAACGTCGCACGATGTACCGCTCACTATTACTTATGTAATTAAATGTTCGAACCTGTTCCGCCCGCAGGAAACGCTTGTATAGATAAGGCTGTAACACGTCCTGGGAAGGCTAGGTGATCCTAACCCGGGTGCTGGCGAATCGAACTGCGAAATGGCCTACGACCGTAACGCACTGGTAGGCCTGTCAAAACAACCTGCAGTCCTACCTACTCATTTGTTCTCGACTGAATCAGTGGCTTACTGGACAAGATGAGCCAGTAGAAGTTAACCAACGTGCGTTAATCGACAAGGTGCTTGCGCGCTACTCTGGCGAGTTTACTGGTGAGGATCTTGGTTGCGTACCTCCGTGGCTCGTTCTTGACCCTAACCTCCTCTTACCTCCAGTATTTCGGGAACTCCTCCAGAACTCAGACGACGCTCGTTCGACCGCGGTCGAGATTCGCTTCGAGACGGCCACTTACCTACGCCGGAAAGACGACGAGCAACGAAACAATGACATACCATCCCTTCCTAATCTCAAGACTACGCATGTTTGTGTGTTCTTCTTGTTTTGTAGGCGCTTCGTTGATGAGTCGTTCGTAAGGTTACGCAATGGACGTTCCGAAATAATGGAATCACTTTTAGAGACGAGGATTGGACACGTTTACGAAAGATCGGTGCGTGATGTTCTCATTTCAGACGTACCCGTCCCACAATGCGTGTGTTCGTCTAGCCGAGGGAAATCCTGATGAAGAGAAGATTGGTGCATTTGGTGTCGGTGAGCGGTCGTATTACCTCTGTATGCGTATGCACTGATCGGGGACTCTGTTAGGGTTTTACAGTTTGTTTTCAGTCACGGAGAATCCATTTGTATCATCTGGCGGTATGCTATTTTACCGCTTCTGGGTCGTCATTCAAACCATGTTGCAGGACACGGAATGCAGTTTTATTGGAAGGCCAATAAAGATCAGGTATTAATGTCTCCAATGTTCCATTCCCCCCCTTACTGTCTATTAGTTGAACGTTCGTCGCGGTGACCTGCCTTCGAAAGGGCAAGCAGACCCATGGACAACATTCGAGATGACGCTGCGGGAGGCTGGTCCTATTCCGCTGGCATTTGACTTGATGCGATTTCTTGCATCCTCGATTACGTTCATGGTGCATCTGTACGATGTTGGTGTGTATTTTGACGAGCATTGTATCGGCCACATCAAGAAATCACCTGGAATCGCTAAATCCGTCGACTTTCCGGAAGGACTGAAGCGATCAAGCGAGTTGAATCTCATGAATGTTCAAGGCGTGCAATCTCATTGTGAGACACTATCATTCATGTCTGCGTCCCAATTGTAAATCCTACCCAGCTATTAGAATTAAGGCAGACGTCATGCATGCCGTGTATGCTGCCGGGATTGAGAAACGTCCACCACTAGAAGTATTGGAGCCTCGCAAACCCAAAGGGGGCTTTTTCTCTTCCCTTGTTTCCGCCTTTACGAGTCAATCAACGCTTAAGCCTGAAATTCCAGCATCACCACCTCAGCCCCCCAAGGATCCCACAGAATTGTACGAGATGAGTGTGACTCTCACCGTATTCACCGCAGAAGTGGCCGTTAAAGTGGACGAGAAACTCACCGCCGAACTTGTCCGGTCTACAAAGAAGAACCCCCCTGCGCGGCTCAAATACGATCTTATTTATGTGGGTGTCTCTATGCGCCTTGCCTTGATGAAACCTCATTGTATTTCATACGAAGACCGGCAAAGATGAGTACGATCAAAGTCTCGCTGACGACAAGAACCAACCAATGGCGTGCGGAAGTATATTCCAGGGCCTTCGTGCAGATTTGATCGGGTTAGTAATGCTCGCGGTCATTTTGCTTCTTGGCTGATGGTTGCATCAGGGTTGGGCATACACGTATTTTTATCGTCTGTGTTGGCCCCTTCTCAACCTTCACCTTCACTGAGACTGTGCGTAGGGACATGCTACTGGCCAAACTACAGGTATTGGCGGTCATATCGCATCTCGGTTTATCCCAACTGTCGAGCGTGAATCGATCGATCTTGTGTAAGCGCTCCTTGGTTCTTGTCATGTGTATCTTCTCACACGATCTTTCTCAGTGATAAGAATGTCGCAGGTGCGTGGGTTCTATGACCCTCTACCTCCGCTTACATTGCTTCAGTCTGGAACAAGGAATTGCTCTATGTTGGAGGCTTATTGGCGCGCGTAGCATACGAATTAGAGCTCTTCAACATCGAGATGCTATGGGAGGTAGCAACCAAGTCTAATGATACCAACGACTCCCGCCCACCACGGGAGTTGGAAAACTGGATCCTCCAACGCTTCATCCACGTTCTCAAATTTTTTACCTTTTATCACTCTACTCCCTCGTCGGAGGTGTCACAGCTACTGGAGAACGCGTTTTATGGATGCTCTACTCTGCCATTGAGGCTTCTCTCGTCGACCGGGATCCGCGGGGCCCTTGACATCAAGGAATTTGATCCCGTTTTCGCGAAGTTCCTCAAGCACCTCCCAGTTCTACCGCAAGCGGTTATACAGGAAGGCGCACGCACCATTAAAACCTTGCAAGCTCAAAACATGCTCTCCCCTATAACCTTTCTCGATGTTTTACAGGAACTCTGTCAACATCCTCTTAACGAAGATGAGCTCATTTCTTGTCTCAAGTGGTGGACGAGCCTTAAGCAAGATACCTCTGACGTCAACATGGCTCAGATCCGTATACAATTATTAAACGCAGCAGTCCTCAGCAGTGCAGACGGAAGAGTACTCCCGTTATCATCTGTACAGTATTTCATCAATACCAGGACGCTTGGCACTCACATCCCGTTGGACGGACCACTTCCTACTTCTCTCATGCCCTTGACCATCACCAAGCACTTTACACCTCCCGAGTTGACAAGTTTCAATTGGTGCGAGTTCGCCGTAATCGACTGGTTGCAATACATATCACAACCCGATGTCATGTCGGCGAATCCGGATCACGACTTCACCAAGTCGACCGAGTGGGCTGAGCGCGTATTAACCATACTGTCTCGGGTTTGGTCATCGCTGCCGAACGAGATGCACGGTTCAGCGAAAAAAGTGTTCGCAGGCAAGAAATGTATCCCGACGACATGCGGCCTAACAGCCCCGGAACACTCCTACTTCCCGAACACCAATATGGCTGTTTTTGGCGACCTTTCGGTGGTACAGTTTTCTTCTCGTCTTGTCATCAAGGGTCAGGTGGAGAAGCTGCTATCGTTCATCGGCGTACGGAAACACGTCAATCTGCAACTTTTTTTCGATCGGTATGTTAATTTCACAGTGCGATGACTTGGTGTCTGACACCGCATATATAGCATGGTGAAGACGGGCGATTGGAGTATATCAGACCTCATGGGGTATCTCGTTCAAGTCCGGGATACATTGACCACGGAGGAACTCGCCAGGCTCGCATCGACGGCAGCGTTTCCCAAAGAGGGTCCTGCGCCGGCTGCGGGACAGAAGAAGCTGAGGTATTGTGCCCGAGAGCTCTACGAACCAGCAGACATCTTTCGGCAATTGCAACTTCCTGTGCTCGACTGGGGCGAAAAGTGCAAGTGGCGGCGTAACTCGGAAGAAGGTCGGTTTTCTATTATGCCATACCGTGGAGAGGGAAGCTGACGTAATAGCTGGTAGTCAAATTGTTGTACAGACTCGGGTTGCGTCGTTTCCCACCTTTGGAGACTGCAGTGACGCTGTGCGCATCTTCAGACGCCGGTGTTCGGACGATCGCTTTCAAGTACTTGTGCGATAATATCCCGTCGAAATACCCCGAATATAATCCAGACAGCTTTGGGCACATTGCGTTCATTCCCTCGGAAGGAGAAGATGGACCTCATCTGGGAAAACAGGGGGAGGTAAGGCGTACCCCTACTATCGCTTCGTCTTTGCTGACATGGTCGATCTCGCCAATCCAGGTGTTTTCCGGGTCGCAATGGAAAGTTCTTGGATTCTCAGTCGTCCAGGACAATTGTCGGGATGCTGCCGTCAATAAACTCGGCATACAGCCTCACCCCCCGACCTCTATGCTCCTCGCCCTGCTGGAGAAGACACCGCCTCCCAACGAAGCAACAGCGCGACAGTGGTTCGAGATTTTGTCTGAGCGCATTTCGAGTAAGCGTTCCCCTCGCACTCGTCCCCGTGTTTCTTACGGAATATGATAGATTTTACTCAACCTCAAATGACTATACTTTCAAAGCTTCCGATCGTCCCCGCAAAGGGTTCAGGCACTCAACCATTGCGATGGCTCACACCGACGCAATGCTACTTGGGTGACGGTTCCAAGGGAAATTTCCACTCCAGGTTGTTCGTTTTCGTCGATTTCGGATCTGTCGCGAACAGGTTTTTGAGTGCGTGCGGTTCAAAGAGCGAGCCTTCCATCGACGAAGTGGCGGAGATTTTGATTTCTGACCCCAAAAAGTTTTACAAGCTATCGGGAGGATACGAAAGGTGTGTCGCGTCGTCACCCTTATTGCTGGTCACTCACCTCGTCGGATCGCCAGTTTCGTGGCAGAGTTGCGCAATTTGGCCGTCAACAGTCATACTATCAGCACTAGCACGATGAATAAGATGAAGATATCACCGATCTTGCTCGGTATCCGTCGCCAGAAGGCTTCGACGACGCTCGTGGAGAAGTTGGATGAAGACGGATGGGAAGACCTGCACGATCTCCGGAAACCCAACGAAATCGTCATCGCCGACGATACGAACGCGTACCAGTTGTTTAGTGACTCCATCTTTGCCGCGCCGCAAGAGGATATTTTGGAGAGTGCGTCAATATTGTCTTTCGTTAGCAGAGAAAACATATCTCTTACTGTGTCCATAGGCTTTTATGCATCGCTTGGGTGTCGGCGCCTGAGCACCGTCGTTCGAGAGGAGTACAAAGTTTCCAAGGAGATATCGGATACCAAGACAGCTTCCGCTGTCCGGACTCTGGTGCTCGAGAGGCTCCCATTATTCCTGCACGAGCGCACGCGCGCCCGTACCAAGGTGTCACTCTCGTGGCTATCTGGCATGAACAATTTCAAAGTCAAGGTGTTCAACAAGTTGACGATTTCCAAGACGCTCAATGTCGGGCAGGGCAAGACGACGCGAACGCTGGACGCATCGGCGGCGGCGAAACGTGTTGGTATGGGTCCGATTGAGCTGTGGCTTTCTAAAAGTGCGCAGGTGGACATGTATGAGTGAGTCGTTACCGCCCGTTGTTCATTCTTTCATTCTGGGACTGACTCGCGTGATCAGAGTTGCGACGTCTCTGTGTCGGTTGTTGTTCGAAAGGGTCAAGGTCCACGATTCGCTTTTATTCATGACAATCCTGTCGACCGACTTGAATGCCTTGAAACGGAGAGGCTACAACGGTCTGTATTATGTACATACCTGTCCTCCTGACTCGCTGACACCGTCTTTCAGTCGACAAGATCCTCAAGCAACAGCAACACGATAGAAATCTGGCAGAAGGGGCGAGACGGAGCCGTTACATAGGATCGGAGGAATCTATTGATTGGGAAATTGCACCTGGTTCCTCCTCGCCTCCGCCTCTGCCTCCGCCCCCGCCTCCATCGCCCAGGGTTAGAACGCCGTCTCCACAGTAGGTCTGAGCTGCGTCCTCAGCTTGTAGTTTCCTTGACTCTTGCATGCCAGGAATACCCGACATGTGGCGTCTCAAGCCCACATACGTGAGTAATATGAACGAACATGTGCCGATTGTGATTCAATGGCTTTGTTCAGGGGCCAAAGTGGACATGGCGGTCAAGGCATGCAAGCCTGAACAAGAAACGCTGCTCTATAACCACAAGCAAATTGAGATCGTTGAGGAATCGTTGAACAGGGGGTATTGCGATACGTCTGGCCAGATTGGCAATCTGGAGCTTCTCGGTAGAGCGCCAGTCCATGCACTGAGAGTGATGACTAACCGACTGGCTAGGGAAAATGGGCGACGTGAGGGTCTTTGTCACCAAAGGTGAGATCGGCAACCTCGAGGGTGACAGCGCGACTGAGCTACGAGTGGAATAGATGTGCCCGACAGCGAGACGTTCATGACGCGCATGCGCGATCCTCTCGCGCGATTCATACATGTGATCACGCCACTCGCTCGAATATACAACCTTCCGATGACTTCGATGCATGTGTTTTGTGACATGGCTGGAGCACTCATCGCATTCAACAGGAACGGTAGTATCTTCCTCAACCTGCGTTATTTTGAGGCGCGGCGTGAGTAGATTCCAATTTCCCGCGTTGACGATGATGGAGGCTGAAGCGCTGAGATCTGGCCATGTACAGACGACCAGGACGTCAAGAACGGCGACCAACAGCAAGCACAGATATCTTGGTTTGTTTCACCGTCTCCTTTGCTACAGCGGTTGACAATGTCGATCCAGGTTCTTCACACTCGCACACGAGATTGCACACAATCTGATTCGGCCGCACAATTCTGAGCACGAGTTTTACTTTTCGGCGATTTGTGAAGCGCACATGCTTGCGTTGTCCAGGCTGTTGGGACCTGTTGGGGGACAATGAGGTGACGTGATTTTGTGAGACTTGATATGAGGGACATTTGTTCCCAGCGGAGTACAATCGACGACTTTGAATGACTATAAGGCTTTTGAGCGTGTCGTAAGATAAGTGGCCTGCTCCTCCTTGCTGCCCCGTTCCCGCTCGTCCCCTCTGGTTTTCGTTCACCCATGACGGCTCCTCACGAACCTGCGACATGTTCATGGTCTCGTCGCAACGATAGGTGAATCAATCATGCTCGGGGACTCGGGGCTATGTAATGATGGACTTTGAGCTATGGTTGCTTCAATATCGCCGAGAAACCGCGGTTTCCAGCAACCGTGGTCACCTTACTGAGTGCCCTCCCTAGTTGCGGCCGAAGCGGAAATGTTAAGATTTCGTCGCATCGAATGTCAGAGCAAGTTGTAAAGTGATCCCTTGGCGTTTCAGAGCACAGTTTTAATCGGAAAACATCCTGTTACTTTGGAGACATCAATCCAGTTTCGACAGCAACGCTCGCGTCTCATTGGTTTGGAGCGCTGCTATCAGGCGAGCGACATAGGCAAAGTGATGAATCGCAACACTCAGATATGGGAATAGGCATTCAACGGCGCCTCCGCCCACTCAACCTTGACCAGGCATCATGCGGCCACTGGCCAGCTACGAATCTTGTTCTGCTTGGATGCGCTATTAGAGCACCATTCTATGAGCCGGAGGGCTGCGAGCCGACTTGCCGCCGATCACGCGTACTTGATCGGTCGTTCTAATGACCAACAAGGCCACGGAAACCCCACCGCAAAGGCTCGCGCGACTGGCGACGATGACCTGGGAAGATGCGAGGTCGCGTGGGATCGAGTCGGGGTAGCGATGGGAAACGTGATAGTATGATCATCGGGCGAGAGGATACGGTATGAAGTGGGTTACCAAGAAGAGTTTAGAATATACAACCTATTTACGGCGTGCCTTGTCCGCTGTTAACGGCGATGCTTTGAAATGGTGATGCTGGACTCTAAAACGTTGATGAGTACACTCGCTGAGCGCTGAACGCCAGATCAAGACACATAGCCTCTGTCTGTTTACTCATCATAGGTCTTGCCCACCTCTCATTCTTCAAGCTTCTCGCTACTACGGCGCTTTGCTACCCATATCGTTAGGTGAACTTATGAGCGCAATTTAGTCTTCGGAGTCGTCGTAGAGTTTGCAGTGTTACAGTCGGGCTCAAATCAGAAGACTTCAAGTTCAAGGTCCCATTGCAAAGGTGGAACGTGTGAATGTAGGAATTTTCGTTTCGAGAGCCAATCGGAGAGTCCCGGACCGGACACTAATTTGCCGCTTCAATATTCTTGAAGCTGAAGTGATGGAATTCGGTATGTTGACTTGTTACCCGGTTAGCATCATATGATCTGTAATGTGTAATTTCTGTGGCCTGTATTAGCAGGTTTCTCCCTACTAAGACGGCCTACTATGTTCTGTGGACATGTGACCAACATTGAAGTTGGTGCGTGTCTTTTCATCCCCAACCTCGATCATCCTATATAGATTGAAAGTCGCAGGAACTGTGGACGAAACCCGGTGTGAGGCGCCGTACCTGCGGCGGCGGTTCACTGTTATTTTGATGTCCGTGATGGGGATGATGGGGATGGTGTGTGAGGCCACCGCATATTACCTGGCGGCCGCTCCCCGATTGCTGTGTCTACGTCGTTCAAACGCATTAAATATAGGAGTCGGAGCATACGCCCTACCCCCACATTGGACGCTTTCTTCAGCAAAATGGCGACTGCCATCGATACCCTCCCCCCAATGGGTGAGATATCTCTTATTTCCATCTGGATGGAGACTGTTCTGTATGGTGTGTATTGGGAACGGTTGCTGTCGAGTATGATGAAGCCTTATCTTTTTTCAACCTAGGCTTGAAGTACGTTCCTCGCCGTCGAGTAATGCCGTCAAATTGAACCCAGGGATTGATCTCGGCAGTTGTATGATATATGGTATATGTATGTACTTGCTCATGTCGAGAATGGGGACCGTTTCTACTGGTAGCCGATGGTGAGTTCACTCGTTCTGCCTTGTTGGCTTGTGATATACCTTGTTTTATCAGGGTTCTCTTGTCAACGTCCACCGTACTCTTCGTGCTGGCCACCATCTATACTGCAGCATCCCTGCGACAACTTCTAGAAGCATTTATTTATGTTCCTCCAGGCGTTCCAGATTATGCTACGCTCTATTTTGCCTCCTACACGCTTCCAATGCGTACACTGAAGGATATCGTCTACGTCTGTTTGGTACGAGTAACTTTCTAGGTCTCACAACCTTGTACTGATGCATGGAGAAAGGCGTTTGTACAAGATATTGTTTTGGTAAGTATGAAAGAGCAGCCGCTTCGTAGTTTGAGCTGAAATGAGTCGACTAGATATGGCGTCTTTACGTCGTCTTTAACCGCGATTGGAGGATTCCCATACCCTTTGTGAGCAAACCATTCCACAAAATCATTCGACTTCAAGTTTAACTGAGGTTTTTATGATTCAGGTGCTCTTGAACTTGGCTTGCATCGGTTTGTTGATGATCTTATATTCTGGCAGCTTACAAACTTCTCTGCTAGCCGCGGCTTATGCGGACGCCATTTTATTTGCGATTCCAACTACCGATTTGTCCACACTTGTTCCCCTGACTGTCTCATCATGGTCATTGGACCTGGTCGTTAATGTCGCCGTCACACTGACCATCGCGGCTCGTCTATGGTGGTTAGGTCGCAACGTTGCGTCCTTCCGCATGACTCACTCCTCCGGCAATCCCTATTCGTATTCCATATACGTCATTGTTGAATCGGGGGCCATCTTTTCCAGCGCGACGATCGTTATGCTGGCTTTGTACAGATCTGAGAACGGTAGCCCCTTTCCGTATGCGATTCCGTCACTCGATGTTGCATCGCAGTTGGCTGTACGTCAAAACCATTTAACATTTACTTTTCAATTTGACCGGTCTGTTTTATCAGGTCTTGACACCGCTCTTGATCGTGGTCAGAGTGGGGCTCTATCAAAACGCCACTGCTTCGGAGAAATTCGTGTCGGAACAGAGCACCGCCAGCACGGGTGCAGTATCTCGTGTCAAGCTGGTCCGACGATCGGGCACGGAGCGCGACATGGAGCTCCGCAGCATATCGCCTACTTTTCCAAACTTTTCCACTGATGTGAAGGTGTAATGGTTTGCTGACAGACATTCTCACTATGTCGTGCAATCACGAATATCCGTCTTGCATTGGCTCGTTGGCACGGGTCTTGTGTGACGTTGTTACGTTTATATGTATTATTCGAACCAAACATTCGAACTGGGTGCCAGTGGACCAGGTTCACGGGCTTGATGATCGGTAATGCCCGTTATTGATGGTCGACGTCGCTGGGAATTGTGCCTGCTTGGACTGAATTAAACCGTGGTGTCCGGCGGGAATGTCATTGCGAAAGGGAAGGTTCTGCCTTGCGTCTGCTCTAATGGTATCATATACCCGTTGCAGATTGCGTCAATGGGCGTTGAGTATTGTAACTACACCGGAAGGGAATTGCCCTCAATTGAACTGTGATCGATTGATCAATCAATCATCGTGCTTATCGCTCCGCTCCAAACACTGCCCGCTTACATAACTACTACCTATTCCGAATGAAACGCACGCAATTCCCCCACTGCCCCCACTGCCCAAACACGGCAGAAGACATACGCCACTTCCTCTTCGAATGCCCAAATTACATACGAGCAAGACAACTGCAAAACGAGGAAGTCAGCATGTCGGTGCGTAGAAATGAGAGATGTCGAATCGAGTAGGCGTCGGATGTCGATCTTCAGAGTGAAGATGAGGACGAGATAGGCGCAACTGATGGTGGCTATTTCTGAGATGAACTTACAGATGGAAAAAGGGATCACCCAGTCCAAGCTCATAGAGCTACCGTACCTCGCAATTGGTATCAGAAAAACACGAATAGCGGCTACAACACACCTTCCCGGGACACCGAACCTTCTTTGTTATTATAAAATCGTATCGCAGCCTGTCGATATACCATATGTCGATTCCATATGCACACGTCCGAGACGCGGAACCTACGTCAAGTGACTGATCCAAAAGCATCGTATGTTCCAATTGCATTGCATGCCCGCCTCAGATAGATGTCGGTAACTGTTCCGCACCGCCTGTCGTCATCATGTTCTCGATATATTGCGCTTGTCTGAAACAGGGGCTCTGCGATACCTGTTTCCATTTCAAAAATGACATTTTGAAGGTGCACCCGGGAGAATATTTCAAACAAGGCGAGCCAATGAATCAACAAGTTAAGGCTTCTCGTAGTGAATAGGAATAACCATATATCCGAAGATATGGTTGTTGATTGTGACAATATAGCTAGGTTGTAAATAAAACCCGATTAACTCGTCGATTCATGCTTTCCGAGAGTGAACGCACCCGAGTAAGGCGCATCTTCAACCCTAGTGTGAGAAATTGGTGCATTTTTCATCTTGATGGCCGCCGATCAGAAAAACGGGCTTGTAGCGTTACTGTTTGACAGCTCTTGCGCAGGGTTTCCTCCAATCACGACTCTCAAAATCAAGCCAAGCAAGCCTTAGCGAAGCATCACGGGAATATTCCTCGCTTAAGTAAGTGCGCTCGAAGAGCGCTCAGAGAACGATGATCAGTGACTCCATGTGACGACGAAGCCTGTGCAGCCAGCATGTAAGTGTCTCCACTGGCAAATTGTCCTTGTTTTGGATGTATTCCTATAACCATCAACATCAGGTAGAACGGTTCAGAAGGGAGGTATGACTCAAGTATTTCCCCGATTGTTCCCCCAATGACGCTACCAAAACCGGGAATCATCCCTGCAACTGCTATAGCCATCGATGATGTCGCAGAACGGCCACAATTGATTCAAAGTTTGGCCAAAAGCTCAATACGATCCAGTCATTCAAACGGGCCACTGGGTTGGAAGCTTTATGCACCAGAGTGTGTCTCTTGCGATGAAAAAAAGTAATCAATTATTTGGTTCGAAATGAAAGGAAGTAAATTGACGCCCTAACACATTTCCATGTTGGAGATGAGTCGACGACAGGATTTCCCAAAGTTCCTGGAGGTGAAGGTGTCAGTGTAACAGATACGGTCTCGCGAAAGAAATCGATG
>JBBPMD010000740.1:0-14568 GCA_038090095.1 Zangia roseola | reverse complement strand
GTCATTTTGAAAGTGCTATATCTCAGTGCCATGGCAACCAAATCACATGACTAAGGGCTTGTATTCAGGGTGTGAGCTAGGGCCATGGATGACCCTGCATGGGTCAGGGCTGATACATTTTGGTTCTCTTGCAAATGTCAAGTCTTTCCAAAATGTCTCAACATTGGGACACTTATTTGAGCCACTGTACAAGTCTTCAATGAACCGGCCCTCATGCAGTTCTAGGACAAGTGCTTATGTAATTATGCCTCATGCTAATGCTGTCCTCGGAACTCGTTCCTATTGGCTGCCACATAACACAGCCGATAACAGCATCTATTTAATATATCACAGATCCGATCGTGGTTAGAAGCAGTACACGTTTCCATCAAGGAACGTTCTCCTGCCACATCAATGATGACATGCCTCATGGTTACCTGACGCATCAGCATCAAGGGACCAACCCCTATGATCAGTCATACATCATTCCTTATCGTCCAATGGGATTAATAGTAGGAATGGTACGATGCTTATATAATTATTACATAGCCACACATGTATTCGTATATAAACCATGCAACCAACAGCAGTAGACTCTAACAAAGTTTACTTGTCTCTTCTACTCATTCTACTGTCTGAGCAACAGCTCTTCGTTACCACTTCCACTACACATTCGCTCAACTTTAGAGTGTTTGTTTCAGACACCGTGTTCGAGCAGTGATTTCGGTCAAGTCTATTCTACAAGGGGTTCATTTGATCGGAGTGTTTGGCACAGCTTTTTTACCCGTTACATTTCATTTCTCACATTCTCTGGACGCATTTAATGCATACTATGTCAACAGGTACATAGATCATCATTCATACACTATATGTTAACTTGGATAGATACTGTGCATCTGTCAGGATTGTCCGTGTACTGAAGCAACTGTTATGGTCTGTGATGTTCTGTAGGGAAAGTGTGCACATCAGAAAACTTGCACATTAATTTATCCAGCTTTATCTGGCTTTATCCGACTTTATGTGTCCTATTCTGCTTAGCCAATTATCAAAACTCATTCAAAATTTTGCATGGAGGCTTTCTTTTCATCAAAATGTAGTGTAGTTGAGGTATTCACTGTTTTCAAACAGAGTATAGTGGTATTGTACATGATTTGTAGTTTGATGAGCAGAATAAGACGAATTAAGTAACGTGCAAGT
This sequence comes from Zangia roseola, assembly GCA_038090095.1. Classification (NCBI taxonomy): domain Eukaryota; kingdom Fungi; phylum Basidiomycota; class Agaricomycetes; order Boletales; family Boletaceae; genus Zangia; species Zangia roseola. Next base: position 13,392 of record JBBPMD010000740.1, on the reverse strand, counting down.
TTTCTGATGCACTGTCGGACAGTTCTGGCAGTGCAGACAGTCAGTCCACAGTCCGTGCAGTCGCCACAGTCGGGGTGACATATTGTTGATGGCCTCAGCTAACCAAAAGGGTCAGTTTGCTGATGCTGACGGGTCTTATGGTGACGGGCCCTGCAAATGAACAACATCCTTAGTAAAGTTGACACTTTGTAGTTTATTGATACCACTCTCCAACATCTGACAGAATTGTACATGTGACACACGACGCCTATGTATCAATATAACTACTTATAATGGTTGTGGTTATTAGTCAGTTTATAAGAGTTTATAAGGCCTTTAGCAGAAAAATGGGAACCGTGAGATGCATCTGCTTGCTAATTTCAACATCAGGATTGTCTCACCCTACAACCGATCCATTGCCTGGCATCACCACAGCAAGCATCTCTTCGTTGCATCACAGGATGGCCACATTTACCATCTTGACGTGTCAACCGGGAACATGCTCTCGAAGTGGGGTATCCATGCATATCCTTGCTGCGTCGCCTTGGCAAGCGACAGCACATACATTGCTGTTTCTGCACGTTCAACCATATCATTCTGGGATGTGGAAACTTATAAACAGGTGGGCACCCTTGGCACCACTTTTCCGAGGTTCTCACGCACTAACAGACTAGTTTCTTTGCTCCACAACAACGCGTCTCAAAGACAAAAGCTCTCTTCCTGCTGCCTACTCAATGCCAATTGCAGCCTATCTAGTCCTCTGATATCTGTCGTGCAACCTCTCGGGTGGTGCATGTGAGCCACTTTGGAGGCAGGCCAACCACTCGATTACCTCACCTTTTAATCTTTCGGACTCGTCCTAGACGCCCCCTAGACTTGTTTCGAGCTATCCTTTGATGTTGTGCTACTAGTATGCAGTTGAGCCCTAACCCTGAATATGGTAACTAACTGTGAACTCGTTGAGCGATGGCGTTCGTCCCGCGCTCCCGCCATGTCCCCTTGAGAGCCACTGCTCATCCATCGTCCCAGACCCCCCTTGTCCTTGCGAGCTCTGTCACTGCCACCCGCCCCCGCCATGTTTGTTAGAGCGATGGTGCTCGTCCTGTACCCCCATCATACTCCTTCAAGGGCGCTACTCGCCTGCACTTCCCCCTCATCCTTTCGTATTCTGTGCTGCCACCTGCCCACACTGTGTTCGTTTGAATGCTGCTTGCCCCATGCCCCCACCATGTTCTCTTCGGTCATGTCAATACGGGCCGTACTACCGTGAGGTGTGTGTGGCCATTTATTGCGCATTTTTTCTGCACTCGCTCACCCGATAACAATCTCAAGCGCTACATAGTTTTCCTTGTCGGAACACCAACTGATCCACCGTATCTCTGCAGCCAACTTGTAATCGATATCTGAAATCTTCATCATGTCCACCCGCGTTCCACTTCTCTTTGTACGCAGTGACTCGTATGACTCACGACCCAACTGAACTAACAATGATTGCGACAGGGTACCGTGACCTTGGGGTTCGAAGGCAAGAACGGCATGTGAACGTCTTCGCTGACAGAGTGTCAAGAGATCCTCGATGTCTTCTTTAACCATTCTCACTCGGAACTCAACACGGCGCGGATGCACGCCGAAGGCACTACAGAGCAGGTACCCAACATCGCCACACTTCGATCGGCCTATTCCAACAACGATTCTCTACTAGATTCTGTCCCAGCTGGACCTCCATTGAGGGTCAATTGACACCAAGTAAGATAGCTCATTTGGAACGTGGTATGACGACTGATGTGAATATGAATCGAGGGTGTATCTCGTCAAGCCCGGTGATCACTCCTGAGAATCTGAGGAACACGTTTTTGACATCCCTCAACAACCTCAAGCGCGACAAGGTTCGTGTCCTGTACTTGCACGCACCCGATCGTAGTGTCCCATTCGAGGACACCGTGCGTGAGATTAACAACCTGTACAAAGAAGGCAAGTTGTGCGTATCCCTCGTGTTTCTCGTGTGCGGCGTGGATTGAAGCATGGCATTTAGCGGGATTTTCGGCCTCAGCAACTTTGCGGCGTGGGAGGTACGTGGGGGACCTTATCCTTTCGGGTGTAGATCACAAACGATGTGGATTGTGGTAGGTCGCAGAAGTTGTCGGTATCTGCAAAGCGAACGGATATGTACTACCAAAGATCTATCAAGCGTAAACCATTGAACTTAGCCGGACTCCATTGATATCGATAACTGATGTTCCCTAGGATGTACAACGCCATCACGCGCGAGATCGAGCCCGAATTGGTACCCTGCTGTCGCAAGTATGGCATCAGACTCGTCATCTACAATCCTCTTGCGTATGTCTTCTCTATTGCTGTGATCGTGTCACGAGGGCTCACGCGCTCACGACTGAGCCAGCTTTGCCGGCAAAGTCAGCTCCGTCCAGGATCAGGCCCCAGAAAGGGGTCGTTTCAACCCCTCTTCTTCCATGGGTAAAATGTACCACGCATGATACCTCCAAGAAGGTTACTTCAAGGCCCTCGAGAACCTCAAAGACGTCGCTGTGCGCTATCTATATTTTTTATCCTCATTACCACAATCTTTCCAGGACAAGCACAGTCTACGCCTGACCGAGATCGCTCTGAGGTGGTGCCAGCACCACTCGATGTTCGATGCCAGCGGCGGTATTATACTTGGTGCGAGCAGTGCTGCGCAGTTGAGACAGAACTGTGAGGATTCGGCCAAGGGACCACTCCCTCAGGAGGTTGTTGATGTGCTCGACGAGGCGTGCAAGACTGTCAAGGCGCATGGGAGTACACCGTCATACTGGCGCTAGCCGATGGAAAAGGGAGCTACCACTGCGATGCATGAATGGATATTGGGTGGATGCTATGTAACTTGTTACTTTGATGGTTTATCGAGTGTTGTTGCTCATTCTGCACCTCCTCCCCCTTGTCCTTTCGAGTACCGTCACTCATTCTGCGCTGCCATCATCACCCCCGCGTTCGTTTGAGCGACGGCACTCGTCCTGCGCCCCCATCATATTTTTTCGAGTGATGGCACCTATCCTGTAGCTCCATTGTGACCTTTTGTGTGCTATCGTCGCTTGTCCTCAAACTACGCTCCCATTGTATTCTTTCGTCCTGCATCCCTCACGCGAGCAGCAGTACTCGTCTCCCACCTCTGCAGTCTGTTCGAACGCTGCCACTCGTTCGATGTTCCCGCTGTGTTTACCCCAAGTGTCAGCAGGGCGTCGAATGGACTGTGGCGCTCAAAGCTCACCCTCTACTATGTTTACTACACTGCAAGTCCGTGGTATCCTCTAAACCAGCAGCACGGGAAACAACGTACGGTGGGAACCTGCACACTTCTTACTCAGTCCTCTCCTTTGAGTTGTTTGAATGCTTTTGATTCTCGAGTACCCATATTCCTTGCTATACTGCGGTTTTCACGTAGTCTTTACTTTATGTAAATCTTATTAGATCGCATCTGATCTATGAATGCAAATCTGCTCTACGACGATGGGACATTCTAAGATGACAAACATATGATGACAGAATTACGGAGGCGGATGAACACTAAAGTGACGACTGGGCCCTGGAGCAGGGTGAGGGCTAGGTCTCATGCCACTGGCAAGGACTTGTGGAACAACGCTCAAGTGACGACTGGGCCCGTGGAAGGGATGTGGACTAGGCCGGACGCCCAAAAGCGGATCCCTGGTGTTGGGATACATAACAGAACCTTCCACGCAAGCATATAAACCCCCATACGGACCACGTGGATCCCCTCGTGCGTCACTTCTATATAGATCATCTCGGTGAGACCCGGTATGGTACGTTGCCTGTCGCCTGTCCATCATTCCCCTCTGCATCTGCATCGGAGCAATCATACCGGCATCATTCCCGTGGTAAGGATAGAATGAAGGTTGCGACGTCTGGAACATATGAGGTGGATAGCCACCCCCCACCTGTCGAGTCTGGTCCATCCATTCGCCATAAGCGAACCTCTCATCAGGAAGGTTCTGTAGCGGAAGCGAGGGTGCTGTCATCGGAGGGAAGCTGGTGGGATTCGGAAATGTCGTGGTGGTGACATCAGCTTCCTTGGCAGAGGTATGTATATGGGGGACAGCAGCCTCACTCAGAGGCACCAAAGGAAGCTGAGGTTCGGCAGCGACCTGCTCGGAGGGGGTACTAAGAGCAGTGCCAGCAGCTTCACTGGGAAGGAGTGCGGGGGGCCCAACAGCGACGCAAGGGGCAGAAACAATGGACGTAGTAACCTTGCAGGAGGCAGCGACAGTCAGATCGGGGGATTTGCGGGAAGTGTCCCTCTCAGTGAGAGGGGCTAGGAGTATTTGGCACTTTGGAGATGGGCTTGACGGTTCGACCGGTCGCCCAGCATTGGCATATTCCTTCGGAGTTGATGGGAGAAAGGTCCTAGGTGCGGTTCCGGGCACGGGTTCTGACATCGAAGCTTGTCAGTGTGTCACAAATGCAACATAATTTCACTCACCCGTGCCATCAAAAACATCTTTTTCATATGTTGGACGCGCTTGAGAAGCAGTAACTCGAGCTATCTGATACTCAGTACAAGTCTGAGATCTGTTGTCATTGATATTACCTTTCACAGTTTCATCAGTGTCAGAGTCGGACACCTCCACATACTTGGCACTCTTGAATGTCTTTGCGCCCTTGACGGGTCTTGCACGTTCATTGCCCTTTCTGGATTGAGTTGGACCAATAGCAGGCTTCTTGCTGACACGACCTGGCGCCACGAGCTTCTTGGCCTTACGCTTACGTGACTCCATAGGTTCTTGATAGTCTTCTTCTGAATTGTCATCGGTGTCGACCAGTAATGAACACCTGTTACCCTTTACAATATCCACCTCATCCTCGCTCGAGTCAAGAACTATGACAGCTTTCTTCTTCCCCTTTACAGCGGCGTCGCCCTTCTTTGTAGGGATGACACGGACTGTGCCATCATCGCTGCTGCTGCTGGTGATAACGATAGGATCATCAGTGGTTGCCTTCGGGACGCGTTTTTGTTTAATCCTCGTCGCGACCGTGGTGGGAGGAAGTCGCTCGGGACCATTGAAGTCGAAACTTCCATTGCCGTACATTTGCTGGGCTCTGGCGTGACTGCTGTCGGGGGGGGGAGGGGCACCTATGACGGCTGGTGCATTATACTCCAAGACAGCGCCTGTAGACCATTGAGTAAACAAAGTGGAGGGGAGAAACATTGCTTACGTCGCTCATCACGTTCAGAAAGTCTGGTTACCATGATCTGACTAGCCAGGAGGGCCTGCTGTAGTCGGCGTCGGTCAGCATAGCTAAGATCTGCGATACCTTTGGTCCTGGTACCGGGGTGACGAAGTTGCCCAGGCATCAGAACACCGTCCGGCCACCCCTTCATGACGAGTCCCTGCATGGTGAGAAAATTGAGGAGGGTGGTCCACGGGAACATGCTGCGTTTAAATTTGGAAACGTCGCCTCCTGCGGACTCTGTTGCGACGCATAAGACGAATACCTCAAGCACCAAAAAGCACTCACGGATGACTGTGATCAGACCGTCCTTAATATTAGTCATAATGTCATCAGTTGTGTGTTCCTCTACTCCTTCCAACGACGCCGGCAGCGCTACAGGTGCTGGTAATTGGGTTTCCTTTGATTGATCATCGTCACCAAATGCTTCGTTGACAGTCTCAAGCGAGACATAGTTGCTGCAGGGATAAGCTTTAACACACCTCTTTAATGTGGCCAATGCAACCTACTAGATGTGCGCCTTGAGGTGGCCAATCATCGTATTAGGATCTGCACGACACCGGATCTCGAAAAACTGATGCGCGGATCAGAGAATGTATCGTAAAATCAGAAGCTAATACTCACTTTCATTGCGCCACCTGTTGTGTGTGTGAAACCCAACGACACATCCTCATTCACGACACTGCCACACATGACCAGCACAGATTCGAATCCATGTTTTGCAGACTCGTTTTCCATCTAACTCGCGTCGTTAAATTGATACAAGACATAAAAGGTCACACCTGCCATAGATATAATTCGCTTCTTGATTTTGTTGAACGTTTGCGCACGCTGAGCAATAGTTTGAGTGGACGATTATACGTTATCGACCAGGTCATGGACCTCCAAGATTTCTTGCCAAGTGTCTGGGTTGTCCTCCTTGAACTTCGCATACAGCTCGCGACGGACACTAGGAGACACTGGGGAACATCAGCAACTAAACAACGGATTATGCATAAGGAACTCACGTAGAACCTCTTGAGGGAGGCCAAGCCGTCGTCGCTCTTGCTCTGCGTGCCGCACTGCATATTTCGTATACTGGTTCCAGTGGTTTGTCCCATTGACAGTGCGCGAACGGCTCTTGTGCCACCCATCTAATATCTGCTGTATGGGGAGATTCGTCCGCTCGACGAGTCTCATGAGGATGGCTTCAAGTTCGTCGTAACCAGCTGAAAGAGCGGCGTTGACAACGGTTGTTCGTCGTCCAGAAGTTGGAGTTGAAGGCTCAGCGCTGTCGGTGCCGCTGGATGAAGTATGACCAATCGCGTCTTCTAGAAGAGGGGTTGGCGGAATAACACGCGTGGTTGGCACGATCTGCAAAACATTACAGGTTGCGGGATCTCGGAGTGTTTCCCCCACATCGTTACTGGTACTGAGCGTCGCAGCACTGGAAGAGTCGGCGAGGATAGGGGGATCATCCTGTGGCTGAGGTCCAAAAAAGATAGTGGTGGATGGTGGCGAGCCGGTACCAGTATTACTGTTATCGATGTCTGATGGTGCACCTTCAGCAATGTTACCCATGCGAGCATGCCAGAGCTCGGCTTGCTGTACGACCAGGTTGTCGCGAGCTTTCTCACTCGGCTTGACACAAGTACGAAATCGGGTGGGGGTTTCCAGAGGAGGAGAAGGCGGTCGGCGTCCACCGCCAATTTGCTCCTCAACCGAGCTAGTCACCGCATCTCCAATGGTGTTGTGGAGACACACTGTAGGCTGGGGAGGGGGCAACGGCGATTTTGAGCGGCGAGTTGGATTTCGCATGGCAGCCCGATAGCAGTCAGGTCAATGAGTCGACTGACAAGTACTTATAATGTTGGGAGACAGACCTAAGCTATGCGAACAATGGCGATGGACACGAAAGGTGGTGAGAGAGCACCTCGTATGGACTGCTCAGGAGGCCGTGGCGAGTAACGACATCGCAACTACTGCTCACAAAGTTACAGCGCAGTGCAAATGAGGATGTCAATGTATTCACGAGTCACGAGGTTGCAACTCAACACTAGTAAGCGCACAGACGCATCGAAAAGGGTCTGACAAACCTTAATCTGACAGGCTGGACAGAAAGGGCAGGATCAGCAGCGAACATATATTCTGAATGCCGATAACTTGGTCGAGCTTGGTGAGTCCGGGTCTGTCCATGGCATGATGAAGCTGTTGGGATGTTGGTATTCTTCCGAATCTGGGTATGCATTGCGGTCGTTAGAAGGATCACAGTCTGACCAACCAGTATCACACTTACCTAGGACACCTCGTACGTCCGCTAGAGGGCAATTCTGTAAACGGAAGTCAATGAGCCAAACCAAGAAGTCCGATACCACCAACCTGGCCGCAGGGACATCACTATTTCCCAAGAGAATGTAAAAAGAAGGAAAAGGGAGCAGAGCAGCAGAGTGGGAAAAGCCGTAATCGTTTGAGTCCCAGCATCAACAAGTGGATGACGAAGACTCGAAAGTGATGCTGTTGAAGCTCTCATTCACTCTAGATCGGCAGTGTTCACATCCATTCGGAGAAAGACTTCCAATGGGCAGAGGGCAGAGGTCAGTGAGCCAAACCAAGAAGTCCGTAGCACTGACCTTTTCGCCAGGGACATCACCAATCTAAGAAGGAAGGGCAAGCAGAGTAGGCAGAGTGCAGAGCGGGCGGAGTGCAGAGCAGGAAAGCTTAATTACCGTCCAGCAATGGGCAGGTGTTGCCAGTCTGCCGACCCGTGGGTACCCGTGTGCAGCCCTACCTGAGGGTATTATTGATGCGGCATGTACAGAGATTCCACAAAGGGAAGAGCGGGCAGAGCAGCAAAGCGGACAGACTGCAGAGCAGGAAAGTTTGCATTACCCGGCGATGACCATCGAAATGCTGAACACTGAGCACAACCAGAGTCTGATTAAATTTTGGAATCACAACCTACGCTGGTATGCAGCATGGCAGCCCTAGGGCCAGAGCATAATTTATTATTGATGGCATTTGCAGAGTAGCACTACATGTAATTAAAGGAGATGCTGTATCAAGACTGCCAATTCCGAAGCGGGAAAGTTCGCATTACCCAGCAACGGGCAGATGGATAAGTCTCGGAACTAGTAACAATCATAACTTATGGTATGCTAGGCTGGTCAGAGCGTTGTTATTGACAGCATATGCAGAGTAGTACTACATGCTATTAAAGGAGCTGGGGCCGCATCAAGAAGTTCAGTACCAATGGTGATGCAGCGTCTGGGAACCTGTGCTAAAAATGTGGCGGGTACTCCATTTTCGTGAGCTATATTATCGCCAACTTGGCACTTGAAGCTTTGAAGAGTCAAACTTGAATACCGCTGCCACAAGAGTCATGGAATCACCCGAGGCCCACCCTACCATGTCTGTGGCATCTCCAATGCCTTCTCGCACTTTTGTTGCAGAAAGGCTTACTGTTCCCAGGTCACCGCACACCCAAGCTTTTAATGACACGGACTCGCACTATTCACAGCCTGGATATCTCTCTCTTGGAAAACGCGTGCTCGACTATTATCCGACGCTCCCTGGACATGGTGGCAGAGATACTTCACCTTGCTCTACAAAGAGACAGAAAGTACTGAAAATGTCTGTAAGTGCCTCGAGTCAAACATCCTCACGGACCACACTCACTTTCATCCAAAGCTTGACGTCGATCGAAACTGTGGAGTTAGTGACCATACGAACAAGAAAATGCTTGGTCTTGCTCGAATGAGTCGAGAGGTTTACGCTGCAAAGATGCAGTACCAGCGTCTTCGTATGCAAGAGCTAGAGATGATAAGAGACGTTATGGGAGATGAGTTGGAGGAAACCCAGGGATACCTCAATCAAACAGAGCATCAGATTGGACAAATTCACCGAGACTTGTCCAATAGCTCGGCCAAATCAGGAAGTAGTGTGGAACAGTGGGCCCGCCTCTGTCCCACTAGCATCTCTCAGGATAATGTTCTGTCTCATGGGGCTCACAGCACCAGGCGTTCAGAGTGTACCAGGAGTACCACTAGTTCCGCCTCCTCTACTAGTTGTTAATCTGAGTTGGCATTTCTCCATCTTTAGTTTTGCGTCTGAGTCATTGAAGTACGAGTACTACTATACTCCTTTTGAATCGTCTTGTGACCTTTCGAATTTATGGAAAGCGAGACAGTCACGCTTGTGACTTGCCTGTGACTTGACTAAATATGTGACGATGATCATATCGGACCTCAAGCACTCCGAAAAATCGTCGTGTAGCGACAACTGACTGATCAAAAATTCGATCGAACCCAAACGATTGCAATGAGAAGATAGAGTACAATTTAACCAAGTCAGTTTCTAAATGGCTCCAGAGTGAAGCCATGCCAATGACAGTATTTATTACAGGTGTGCTGCGCTGCAAACAATTCCACCCCCCTCTCCAAATTTCCGTCCGCAAAAAGGCTTTCACCATCGCCAACATCACTGTTAATTAATATTCATAAAACAATCCTGTACTATTCAATGTTGGATGGACTCACAGGTGTGTGAGAATTTGTGGGTCGGTCAACAAAGGCACCTTGGACAGTCTAGTACGACGAAATCCTGAGTACAAATAATTTAAGCTCAGCCACCCCAACAGTTTTTGGAAGTGTTCGGTGGCCAATGATCATCGATCATCGCCGGCCGCACATGGTCAAATTCTCAGCGTGACAGGGCGCGACTGTCTCGCTTTCCATACGAATTTGAGTCTGAGTGATTTGGTGCTATGATGCTAAGCTACCCGAGCTCCGCCACAGTTCTCCCACAGCATCACGATCTTGATCAGGTTGCCGACATACACGAATCTAGTTCGTTTCCATCTGACCATTCCATTCTCCGAGTCACACGCACACAAGGCCACGACAACGATCTGGTTCGTCCTCTTGTTTATATATTCGTTAGGTATGGATGTATATATATAACGTCACAGAGTCACAGCATTCACGGCAATAGCGACGATCACCAAGTCTGGCTAATGCTTGGTTATTTCACCGTCTGCTGGGACTGCTGGTGTGATAATGATATAGCACTACTGCATCATGACAGTGAGCCGTTATCTGTGAGTCTGTATGGCAGCTCTGAACTTCCAAGTTGGGCTATTGAATGCAAGTTTCTCCGTCTGCTTCATCCCAGCGAAGTATTGTCACAGTAAACACCGTTCTCCCCCAGAACGTTTTCTTTTGAATAATAATAATAACGCGCAATCATTTCAAAGGTCACCAAAGCGAGAACCAAACTCATGGATTGATAAATCGACACCTTGTCGCACTTTTTGCAAGTGCGCCCAAATTTCAGACACCAGTTCAGCCATATGTCCGACCCTAATCCAACATATACTAGCCCGAACGCACTTTGTTCTCATCGTGATGCCTCCCCTGAGCAGGTAAGTTTCCCTCTGGCTGAGACCTGACCCTTCTCATTCTCGGGTTGTGTAACAGAGTGGCCACGAATCCAGATTCCCTGGTGCCTTCCGCGCACCAGCAGGTGCAGCTCCTTATGACATGGTCCCCGTGTCCGGGTCCTTTCCTTACGGTTACTATGCCGAGTCGGTAACACAAGAACTACATTCACCAAGGATCGAACGAAGTGTCAGTCGGTCTACGTCCCACAGCCTGTCAACCTCGGTGAGCACCAGAGGTGGCCCAGACCATAAAGTCCGCAAATCCAGGCTCCCATTAACCGATAAGCGGAATGTCGAGATAGCATCAGACCTTATCATCTTTGATGCTGTCGTGAGTGGAAAGTGGGACGACGTAGAGCCTACATATTTGATTCGAGCTGGTACTCAGACTGGACACGGTTCGTCTCGTATCTGTTTTTTACTACAGCAGTGACTAACATCATTCAACTATCCCAGTAACTCTTTGGAACGACAACATACGGAAATTGGTAAGTCAACAATTTCTCTAACATGCGAAACTGATCGGTTTTCTATAGTTGATCAACCAAGTGCAGACATTCCGGAGCAAGATGGCAAAGACGGCAGAGGCATACGCAGAGATGTACAATCTGCCCTTGCTCGTCGATCCTGAAGGTCGCTTGCAGCCTATGAAAAAGTCGAGTGTCATCCACGCGCACTGTGAGGAAATGCTTTCTCCCAAAAATTGGACGATATATTATCTCCATGAGAATGACCCCCAAACGGCGAGTCCGCATCGAACGTTGATATTACTTACCCTTGATGAAAATTTTAAGGGAAATTTTAATCTATTTTCCAATCCCATTTTCTTGTCATTTCACACTGACTTTTGGTACACGCATTCTATGTCTCCCATCTCACGCCAGCAAAACATGCCATGGGATTCTCCCCCCCTCCAGCTGTTGTCTATATCAGCCGCCGCAGTAAGTCTCCGAGTCACAACTCTCGTGATTGAATTATAAGTTGATGCTACTTGTTCCAGCTGGCTTGTGGCCTCCGCCGGGTGTGGCAGCCAGAAGCTACAGCATCGAAGCCAAAGCATGGCTCCACGCTCCGTTACTCAGCAGACTATCATGTTCTTGAAGGAAAAATATATGGCGGAATGGAGAAGACGCTTCATCACGAGTGTCCGGATACTAGAAATGCATTCCAACAGATGCTGCGCAAGGTTCACGAGGATGGGTTGTGAGTAAAACTAATCACTTACACGTTGTATTCCCACTTAATAACCGACAGAAAGCTCAAAGTTTCCAGAGCCATGCCAGCACTTGGAGACGAGTTTTTTATTCCTTCCACATCCGATATCAGATCTCTACAGCTTAGCTCTCCTCCTCTAGCCACTGCCGGCCCGAGTTCACAGGCGCCCACCGCTTACTACGAACCTGGTTGGGTGTTGACGCCTTAAGCTGTAGGACAATGTGTTTCAATCCATTGCAAAATCAGTATTAGTTGACGTGAATACAAGACTTGTTGATTAATATGTCGAGTTGTAAAAGTCCATCCTTCTGCCACCAGTGGCCACTTGACCGTCGTCCTCCATTTCCGTCCTTGTACCACCTGCTAATCACCGGATCAACACGTTTGGCTTTGTTCGGTCTTATTTCACTTGTTCTCGCGGGTGAAGAAATACCAGGAGCCGAGACGTACTTTTCTCGTGCATATTCAATTACTGTGAATAGGTAGCTAGGAGCTCGTCGAGTCTAAAACGACTGTACCCGGACCTCCACAGATCCTTACCAAAACATCCCAACATCCAAGGCAGGCAGGTAGGCCAGACTGAACAAAAAAGGGTTAATATGGCACGAATAATAGAACAAGGTGGAGATGAACCTTAGCATACGAGAACAGTGGGGACTGTTCATGAGGTAAGGGCCCCTGACAGATATCGATCGATGGGTTTAGCTGGACAAAGCTACACCAAACAAGGGACAGGGTCAATACGACACGTAAAGACAGAGACGAACATTAGGTGCTATCGTGCCACGGGACTGCTCACGAACAGTAGAAGATCCTGACATGAGCCGAATGATGGGTTCAGCTTAGACAAGGCTATACCGACCGAAAAAACAATGTTAGTTGAGCACATGAATTGGTTTTGCAACCAACCTTAGCATACAACGGTGAAGGAGTCCATCGTGGGGACTGCTGCGAGTGGCGTGGTCGAGGGCTCCGATCCAGGGGCAGGCCAATCAATTGCAATGAGGCTACGCTGACTGTGCCGGTAATGGTGGTGCCCTTCCTCCCGACCTCAGCTTGATCATCAAGGCCCGGCATGGTGGTGCAGTACGTTGTCATGTCGTGACGCGTTTCGAGGTGTGCTTAGCCTCCTTTGCAGGACTAGGCCTTCTCTCTCTTGACCGGCTATGTGGACGAAAAAGGGTTAGCATCACATAAATAAAGATGCGATTGGAGAAACAAATATTGGCACACGGGACGTGACTCAGTGAAACAGTCCATTGCAGGGACTGTCCATGAGGCAGTGCAAGACAGACACGACAACAGGGCCAACCGTGACAAGGCTACTGAACAAGAAGGTTAGTGTAGCACATAGACAAAGAACCATTTAAAGAAGAACTTTAGTGCAGAACGGCAGAGAAGTGGCTCCGTCGCGAGCACTGAAACAACCCTAAATGGATGAGCTGTTCGTAGTGAAGTGGAGGAGTTGTGAATAGGAGCGAGCAAAGGATTATGTCCTTAGAGGTGTCAATCCCTTTATCAGAAGTCTTTAGGGGAAATCGCCA
>JBBPMD010000739.1:0-14665 GCA_038090095.1 Zangia roseola | reverse complement strand
GAAGAAGCCCATACGTTACCCAACAGAGGATCTGGACGTTCGTGTATCGGAAAAGGAGAAAAAGGCTGGTACCAGGGTCGAGAAGCCGATTCCCAGTCGAGCGCACTTGCCCTTCGGCGAAGACCAGGGTACTTTCGAGTCCTTTCTTATGGCTTGGAATTTTTTGGTCGTGTATGGGTGAGTTGTGCTCAGTTTCCAGCAAAACTTTCTGGTTGACGCTGCATCAGTCAGCCGCTACACATTTCTCCTCTTACAATGGACGACTTCGAACATGCACTTCAGCATTCCGTTGTTGAACCCCCATGCCCCTTACTCTGCGAGATACACGCCGCGCTCGTTTATAATCTGCGCACTGTGCCATTTAGTCGCCATAGCGCCGTACTTTCCTTGTTGCGTATGAAGGATATTATGGAGGAAGAGCACAAAGTATTTGGCGTCACGATCGACCAACTGGCCGCTGCGATGGCTGATGCAGGGAACAATTGGGAACGTGTCCCACTTCGCGCTCAAGATGCAAGAGCCGGCTGGGAAGATGCGTTGATTGGGTGTCTAAAAGATGTAGGTGTGGAACGTCTCGTGTGCCCACACACTAAAGAGCTTCTCCAGCACGCCACATTGGACAACTTTCCCCGCTTACGGGAGGTGTTGACAAGGCTGCTCTTTGCACCTGAACGAACCACGGAATTGTCTCCCTCTTCATCCAGCTCTCGCATATCCACCCCTGTCTCTTATTCTTTAATTTCGTCACCCGGCGAGCGTTACCATGCCCTTCCACCTCCTGACCGCATTGCCATCCTGGCCTTTTTATGCAACCTTTCAGTATCAAGCAAGGCAATCCATGCCCACATGGAATCATGCGAGGAGTCTTTGACCGCGTTGCGGAAAGAAAAAATTGAAATCAACCGGTTGAAAAAACAGTAGTAAGTATGGTGAAGCGAGATCCAAGTGCAAAAAAAGTAATGGTTTGTCGACAGCACCGAGGAGATGAACAACCTTGCGGGTGATGTGGCCGCGAAGAAGGAATCACCACCTGTCGGGACAGAAGAAGATGTTGCTACACATGACTCAAGTGATCTATCGGATGCGCCATCAGAGGAAGGTTCGGAGATCGCTTCAGCGACCAGCGGTCGTGAGAAGATCACGTCACGCCAAAAAGACCTCCGCCAGAAGGCTCACGCTCAAGCACACGCGAAGCAAAGGGAAATTGCCCGTGCGAAAGTTGCTGCAGAGAAACAAGCGCAAGCAGAACACCGCCGTCTTGATGAAGAAGTCAACAAACTCGAACGGCGACTGGAGAGTATTGAGCGAGAGTTCCGCAAGCTACTCGGAGCCATCAGAGTTAAGCCGCTGGGGAAAGATCGGTTTCACAATCGAGTCTGGTGGTTTGATGGCATGGGATCCATGTCCCTACTGGGTAGTGGGGGCGTGGTCCAGTACGGCGCTGGTCGTATATTCCTTCAAGGACCCACTGAAATGGAGCTTGAATTGATGTCAAGAAGAGAAGAAAACGACGTCGATGTCAGAAGACAGGAAGAAGAAGGGGAGGGTCTCTTGGGGCCCGGAGAGTGGGCAGTATATACGGAACCTGAGGAGGTAGGGAGATGTTATTATCGATCAAAGACTAGCTGACCATATACATCAGGTTGATGAGTTTGTGGCATGGCTAAATCCTAAAGGAGTTCGAGAACTGGCACTAAAGAATACAATCACGAAATGGTGGAATCATATTGCACCCGGAATGCGCAAACGTCTCTCGGTTCGTTATCTAATGAATGGTTCGAAGGGTGCGCTGATGAGAATTAATACAGGACCTGAACGTGAGTGCGAAACTTCCAGAAGCGCGACGGTCGACAAGGGTGAAGACAGTTGTCGGATATGATATCATGAGGGAGTCGTATATGACGTGGACTAATCGACGAGCAGTCAACTCATCATGACGTACTCGTGGATCATTCCGAGTGTTGGCTGGCTCGACTCATACTGCAATAGATCAGCAAACATATTGTATTTATCCGACATCCGACATATATGTACCAGCCACCTTGATTGTTCTGTGTCAACTTTCCGGCCGGGCGGATCAATGGATCGCTTACTCCGGCCATACCGTTTTGGTTCCCCACATCCCTGGTGAACATTTTTCGGAGTTTGGTTATTTAAGAGGTATATATATTCAGTGACTACTCTGGACTTTGCTCCGCCCCGCCGACAATGTCTTCCCTGCCCAACTCCTTCACTTATGGTTCCGTTTCTAGCGTCAGTAGTGTTCGCCATGCATTCGCTTCTTGCAAGTATTCGTTTCCATTCACATACCGATTATTCGGCTCTCATCTGCCTCGTAGATTATCGGTCCCAGTACTACCCCAGCTCGAATGTCCGCGCATCTGACTTGTCTGACGATCTCTCCGACGACGGACAACCCCTATCCGAGCCCACGGAGCCTCCGGACTCCATGAGCTCCGTTGACAATTTGTCTGGTGCGAGCTATCCTCGGAGTAAGCAAGACCCGGACCAGAACTTCGCATCCGAGACCGCTCTTCACACTCCCGGCATGCGCGGCCCATCAAATACTCGCCCATCCATGAAAATTTTTAGGGGTCGCGAAACTACCCCTTTACTGAGGAAAGCCGCTTCATTCAACGTGTGTTCCTCTCAACCTATGGCGCCCTTTGCTGGTCGCACAAATACCAACTCTCTGAATCGCTCAGGCGATGGGAGCACAGCACCACCAACTCATCCTCCATCTTCAACGAATGTCGAGTACCGCTATGGGGGCAAGAGTACCTACGGTCAAACGGTGAGCATAGTGGAAGCTACATGTTCGCGAATTATTGACACCAGATCTCTAGCTATTCAATTGTATCGCAGTACTCTTGGGAATAGGTATGCTCTCCGAGCCCCTTGCTTTCGCGTACGCTGGGTGGTTGTGGGGCACGGTCCTTATCGTCTTTTTTGGTCTTGTCACTTGTTATACGTGAGATGCTCCCTTCGCCTGGCGAACCGATCTAACCTTGCAGTTAGCGCAAAAATGCTCGCGCACGAAATCCTAGATGACCCCCGTCTATGTTCATATGCTGACATTGGTCGAAAAGCATTTGGTCCCAAGTCTTGCCTGCTGACGAATACCCTATTTTGCCTCGAGATTTTCTCTGTCAGGTAAGAATACATCCATCTTTCCAGACATCGTTTTGACCAGCTAGATTTCTTTAGTGTTGTTCTCGTAACTCTGACAGCTGATTCCCTCGAAGGTGTTTGGCCTGTCTACTCTGCCAATACCTACAAATTTTTCTCTCTGTTCGTGTGAGCGTAGTTTCCTCTTGTTCCGCTAGTATTCCGAGGCTTACATTCCGATCACAGTTTGGCGCCAATGGTTTTCATGCCCTTATCCATTCTTTCGTTCACTTCGATCTTGGGGATAAGTTCAACCCTACTCATCATTGCAGTCATATTCATAGATGGGTTTTCCAAACCGGATTCTCCAGGTAGCCTTTGGAGCCCCGCCCACACATCCCTCTCTCCGGGTACGTTTGGAGAGGTCGGGATAGCGTTTGGTCTGTTCATGGCCGGAGTGAGTGCTTTTGTTAGTGCGGTTTTCAAATTTACAACTTCAGGCAGTTCTCAGGCCACGTTGTTATACCCTCGCTTGCTCGCGACATGGTAGATCCCTCGCAATTTGACCACATGGCCAATCGGGCATTTGTGAGTCAACTGAATCTCTGGCGGGAAGTAGAACCTGAGTCACTTCACAGCTAGTAGCAACGTTTATGTATGCCGTCATCGGGTATGCAGGATATCTTATGTTCGGTAAATCAGTAGGCGATGAGGTGCGGTTGTAATCTTTTGGTTCCGAGATCGCTGTCTCATCCAAACAACGCAGATTAGCAGGGATTTACTTGCCACACCCGGATATAATTCGGCGCTAAACCAAATTGTGATGTGGCTACTCGTTATCACACCGTTGTGAGTGGATGAGTCTACATCTCACAATTCTTGTCGTCTGAATATCTTCCACTAGATCAAAGTTTGCTTTGAGTACCAGACCAGTGAGGGGTGCTTTGTATCGACACTTTTTGATGACTTGCTAAGTGTGCGATATAGTTGAACATCATCATGGAAAGCATATTAGGCTTGGAAATCGTTTCAGCAACTTCAGCGGAGGACGGGAAAGGGTTGTCAGGAAAGAACCCACAAAACTTGACAAAGCAATTTCTCGTGGCTCTTGAACGTATCATGGTCCCGGTCATGTCGATCCTGGTTTCGATTCTCATTCCGCAGTTCAGTTCTCTGATGGCGTTCCTGGGCTCCTTCTCTGCCTTTGTCATTTGTGTCATCGGACCAATTTCTGCCAAGATCGCAATGACTGGAAGGTGTCATTGGTATGATGCAGGTCTGCTCGGTGTTTCCATCATGATGGCGGTGTGGGGTACGTTCTCCGCGTTTTGGGCGACGTGAGGGTCGTGGTACACACATTTGGTAAAGAGAGCCAATTCAGATATTTTGATACATGCAATTTTGATCAAGTACATGATCAAGGACGGCAATCCGATGTAACTATAACTATCTTGCCTGCGCAGAGTGTGCGACGACCTTTGATAACTCTACGGATCATGTGAGAGACTGCGTCACGGTGAGGCTAAGTTACTCACGGGGTAACTTGACATTTTCACGGATGACAACGGATTCTATCTGGTTATCTGGATTGAGAGGTACAGAGATAACCTGTCCATCAGATGTCCATCCCTGCTTCGAGACCCAGGCTTCGAGTTCAGATCCTGACAAATCAACATATGACCCAAGTCGCTCCAATCCGATGCGAGTGAAAGTTGCCTTGATGGCGCGCGCGGCGACCTCTCGAATAGCATCCTCGAAGCCTATACACTCGATTGTGTAGTTTTCTCTCAATGTTTCGAGTTCATCAGACTTGTAGAAAGCCCAGAATGCTGGGAAACGACACTGATGGAGGAGATCATATAGATTTGTGAGTATTGGGAGAAGAGCCGGAAGAGGATCGGGTTCATCCGCGCTGGTGTTGGACGGCCTGTCATCCAGAAGAGATATACAGAGGTTAAAATCCGGGAAAGGCTCGGCGGTGAGAGCTTTGAGAAGGATGTTGACGACTACGTCTGCGTTGTAGAGGTCAGGATTGAATTGGTACCTAAGCGGTGGTTAGTCCCAAGGATGCGCCTCAGCGCGCACGACATACAGTTTTAGGATGGCGAGATTGGCGAGACAGTCGTACTCTTCGTTTCTGATTTGGTGGTAGAGGTAGTCCTCCAAGATCCCGACGTTGGATGGGTTATACCGATCTAACCTCGACAAGGTCTGAATCTGTAGAACTTCAACGTTTGGGTGAACCGACGTACCTACGCCAGAGACAAGATTTTCAATCAGCTCTGTCCGTGTGGATGGTGTCAGCCATTCTACTGTTGCTGAGGCCATTTTTTCAGACTCGGATAGTCAAGGTCGACTCGTTAACCGCAATGGACCCCAAAACCGCTTACGGGTGCGAGGTCTCAAATTCAACGAGGAGCATCCAACGACCCAGACGCTCTTACTAGACGTTTACTATGAGCGTTCACGATGACAGTGTCGACTCGCGCAAGTCATCCGATGCTATGTCTGTTGATCACTTTGCAGGAAACGACCCCTCCCCATCCGAGGTATCCACAGTCAAAAAACAAGAAGACTCTCGATTGAAACCGAATTATCGCGCCAAGTTCATCCTGAGCGGACATACAATGTCTATATCCTCTCTGAAATTTAGTCCAGATGGAAATATGCTCGCGTCTTCTGGTGCATTTATCGCGTCTGTCTAGACTGAACTGAATTGACCACCAGTACACTTTATCGAAGCAAGCCGCTGACAAGCTTGTCAAGATTTGGGACACATACACTGGCGAAATTCTGCAGACATATGAAGGACATCACGAGGGTGTCAACGACGTTGCATGGTCGACCAATGGGGAATTTCTTACATCTGCGTCGGACGATAAGTCGATTATTCTTTGGAGTATGGAACAGGTGCGGCCTCGCCTTCTGTTATCCGGTCGAATACTTATTCAAACATGAAAGGGAGAACTCGCCAAAACCCTGCAGGGCCATACCAACTTTGTGTTCTGTGTAAACTTTAACCCAAGGTCGAATCTTTTGGTCTCGGGAGGGTATGACGAAACAGTACGCGTCTGGGACGTGGCCAGAGGTCGGTATCCCTTCATCGGAAAAGGACGGAATCGGCGCGTTTACTCTGTTCTAGGGAAGTCCTTGAAGGTCTTACCTGCACATTCCGACCCTGTGACAGCTGTCGGGTTTAATCACGATGGCACCCTGATAGTGTCATGTGCTATGGATGGGCTAATGTGAGTGTCATGATTACGATTGGGCAGACAGTGTTGCCTGATGTTTTGTTAGCCGGATATGGGACACGGAGTCGGGACAATGCCTAAAGACGCTGGTGGACGATGATAATCCGATATGGTCCGTGTGATGCAGGCCAGGTCAGAGTATCGAATCGCTGATCCCCGACGCAGTTCTCACGTGAAGTTCTCGCCCAACTCCAAATTCATCTTGGCTGCTACACAGGATTCGACCATTCGGCTCTGGAACTACCAAAATTCACGCTGTGTGAAGACATACACGGGGCACACCAACCGCACGTACTGTCTCTTCGCGTGCTTCGTTACTATCAAGGGCCAGTACGTGGTGAGCGGCAGTGAGGATGGTAAAGTCTATGTCTGGGACTTGCAGGGCCGCGAGGTTGTACAAACACTTGAAGGGCATAGAGGTGAGTGTGATATATTATCTTTAGCCGTGGGACTGCCTGAAACGAGGACATAAGATGCCGTGCTAGCTATAGCTGTGAGTATTTTGATATGGGGTGTGTTGACGTTTCATTGATGCTGCGGTACCAGACCCACCCTGTACAGGCGATCATCGCCTCCGCCTCGATGGAGAAGGATTTGACGATAAGGCTATGGTGTAATGATGATGACTAGTACAGAATGTACCAGACCTTTCTACACAGCCACAGATTTGTCAGCCACTTCAATTTAAACTCCGAATGTCCCCCATTATATAAAGCTCCGCAGTGTGGCGACTCGTTCTCCATCCGTTGATACAACCACCAACACTCCTACGTGAGATTCTTGCCATATCTATACCCCTTACATTGTTCATTTCTGTGCAGAATGCAGATCTTCGTTAAGACTCTCACTGGAAAGACCATCACCCTCGAGGTGGAGTCCTCCGATACCATCGATAACGTTAAGGCCAAGATTCAGGACAAGGAGGGGTAAGTGGCTTGGCCATCGTCTGCACACTTCATATTTAACATCCCACAGCATCCCTCCCGACCAGCAACGTTTGATCTTTGCCGGAAAACAACTGGAAGATGGCCGCACTCTGTCTGACTACAACATCCAGAAAGAGTCCACCCTTCACCTCGTCCTCCGTCTCCGCGGTGGGATGCAGATCTTCGTCAAGACCTTGACGGGCAAGACCATCACCCTTGAAGTGGAATCCTCGGACACCATCGACAACGTCAAGGCCAAGATCCAGGACAAGGAGGGCATTCCTCCTGACCAACAACGTCTGATCTTTGCTGGAAAGCAACTGGAGGATGGTCGCACCCTCTCGGACTACAACATTCAGAAGGAGTCCACCCTTCATCTCGGTAAGCTAGCTAGCTGTATTATTTGCGTTTGTTCTAATCATGTCTAGTCCTCCGTCTCCGTGGTGGGATGCAAATTTTTGTTAAGACTCTTACCGGCAAAACAATCACGTTGGAAGTGGAGTCCTCTGACACCATCGACAATGTGAAGGCCAAGATCCAGGACAAGGAGGGCATTCCTCCCGATCAGCAACGCCTCATCTTCGCCGGAAAGCAGTTGGAAGACGGTCGCACTCTTTCTGACTACAACATTCAGAAGGAGTCGACTCTTCATCTTGTGCTCCGTCTGCGTGGTGGAATGCAAATCTTCGTCAAGACCCTCACGGGGAAGACCATCACACTGGAAGTGGAGTCTTCTGACACGATCGACAACGTGAAGGCGAAGATTCAGGACAAGGAAGGCATTCCTCCAGATCAACAACGCCTCATCTTCGCTGGTAAGCAGCTCGAGGATGGCCGTACCCTCTCCGACTATAATATTCAGAAGGAGAGCACGTTGCACCTTGGTAAGTTCGCTTGAACGTATCTGGAATCCTGCTAACGTGATTTGCTGCAGTCCTACGTCTCCGTGGTGGCCTTTGACTGGGTTGAGGAGTTGACCGTTGCATTTTAGTTGTATCATCTTCTGTATTGTTGAGCACACGCAATTGGAGTTATGTTGGATGTAATGCAAAATGATCGTCTGAGTTAGACAAGAACACATACAATATGTACTAGGTCGAGGAAGAGAAGTGGCTGGGCGCGTCGCTCATTGCACGTTTCCTGCGCCTCTTACGCCTTCGCATCGCAGGGCCTAATGTTTCCTCATCCTCATCGCTCTTCCTTTTTTGTCCCAAGGAGGTATCGGACGACTTGGCAATTGTGGAGATAGGTTGTCTGGCACGAGGTGCCGTTTTTTTCTTTACGCTAAGAGGGTTTGGTGCCTTTGGTGCCTTCCTTTTGCGAGGAAGTTGAACCGGGGTATCAGGTCTAATGGTAGCCAACTCTGCTGCGCTGGGTTCAAATGCCTTTTCTTCGTTCTGGAGCGCAGAGGATCAGCTGACACGAAATGAGTCCTGGATGAAAGACGAACTTCTTGCTTGGCCTTCAGTGTCGTTTCGCTAGGAGGTTCTAGAATCATCACCGCACGGTTGATATGGATGATTGGCACCGCTGGCACCACCCGGAGTTGGGCGCGAAGTGCTTGAGATTGGGTTGCTATGACATAGCGATGTTGGTTGGAGTCACCTACGAGATCATCAAGATTTCATTGTCTGGGAATGAGATAAAGAGACTTTCCGACAACGCTCGCGATGCACTCTTCGCCTGGTATAGCTTCTCTGTGATTACATTTTCGACGCTCGAACGATTTTGCGAGATCGGCCGCGGCCTGCTGGGACTTTCCTTGCAGATAAAGCTCGTAAATGGAGCATTGCGTGATCACTAAATGATCAAGGTTGGTCAGACGACTCGAGGAAAGGACGGAAATCAAGTCGCGTACTGGGTTTGACGGTTCCTTGGAGCACAGTGCCTAATTGCTGTTGCAGGTCTATCTTGGCCGTTACAGCTAGTCTACACATTTCAGAATCGACTAGGTATGCATGAGCTCGGATCGGATCTGTGAGGGGTATACATACCCAGGACTTGATAAGGCTGCCGAAATCCAAATGAAAGGGAGTATAGAGACATGAGCTTTCTGTAGGTCTTCGCTCTTTTCTGCCTCATGATGGGCGATTTGCAAGTCTGGAATTCCGGGAAGGAGGATTCGGACCGACGGCGGAGGTTGTTTGGTGTTGTTATGCAAAAGCTTCGTGTCAAGCTTGATTGGTACACTGCCTACAATCCGCGTCACCATGAAATTGAACCTGCTGTGCGTATTCGCATTTCTGTTTGGGTAGGTGCAGCGTGGTCAAGAAATCGAGTCGTGGTTTACTGACGATACTTAGCACCTCACTTTGCCTCGACCTCATCGGACACGTGCAATGGAATGAGCTGTGTCCTAGTGAGCGCGGTTCGCTCCCAGCATTATCATTGCTGACGTAGGAGGAGCTCAGATTATAGAGCACTTGGCCCTGCCAAAGTCACCCTCGACGCCGGCAGATTCTCTGGCCGCATAACTCGGGATGGAAACTTTTCCATGTGCGTGCATATCAGGCCACCGTCGGTCGCGACTTACCTTTGCTACGCAAGACCAGACGTTGATCCGGGGACTTATGTTCTCTCTGTCACTTCGCATGACTTTGTGTTCGACCAAGTATGCCACGTCATTGTTCCCTCCTTCTCCCGCTCATCCTTAGGGGGCTAGTTTCACGTTGTTGTACCGGACTCGACTGGTCCACCCCAGATCAAGTCCCACCTGCTCGGAACGCCGCTGACGTCTCCTACTTCCGCGTCTCTGCGATATCCAATCGTCTTGACACCCCGACACAAGAACAGTTACTTCAAGCCCCGTGAATCATTCAACCTCTTGGGCATGTTCCAAAGCCCAATGATGATGATCATGGCGTTGACGGGTGTGATGATGCTAGGAATGCCATACATCATGGTAATGCTGCTATCCATGGTCAACCATATACCGCTCACGCATTGTGATAGAAAAACCTGGATCCACAAACACTAGAGGAAATTAAGAGCCAGCAAGGAAAGATTGCTAATCTTCAGAACGCCCTACAGAATGGTGATGTCAACTCTGGGTAGGTGTCTACGCTGCGATTGTGAAGTAAGATCCTCATCGCAAAGTACCAGACTATCGGCGCTACTGGCTGCCGAGGAAGAGTCCAAAGCCTCCGCAACCAACGGAAGGTCTCCAGGGAACGGGAATGGTGCAACAATACAGCAGCGAAAGGCTGGGAAGGGTAATAGACGACGATAGCTGTACATATCATCGGAGGTATTATAGATCGGCTCGTAGAAGCCAATGGGACCATGTCAAGTTCATGACCTACCCCAAAAATGGTGAACGTGGCTCGGGATTTGGTTCGGATAGCTGATTTCCAGCAGGTGTATCTGGATACTCGAGGATGTGACGAAGGTCGGCGTTCCTGTATATCGGCTCATGAGCCAGCGCGATTTGTTTGAAGCCGTCACACGCACCTCTGTTTGAATCGGGAGACAATGGCCCGAGGATTCTGCAACAAGGCGTGCGATGATTCCATGCCGGTGCCAGGCCTATGGGACATCGAGTAAGACCACAAGCGTCATGGACTGTGTTGCGTACTGCTCGTCGGAAGTAGACGTTACTTCCAAGATGTACATGTTGCCATTCTTGCCGAAATCTTCATCTACATGAGCCCCTGGTGCAGGCGAGACTTTGACACCGGACAAGGCGAGCTGACTGGACGTGCTGCTGATGGTCGGTTTGGTCGGGTCGGCGGGATCGTAGTTGAACACGAGCACATGTTCATCTGCAGACCGGGGAAGCAACGACTGCGGCGAATCGTCTGCATAGCGATATTCAATGTCGGCGTGAATAAGTGCGTGACCCTGGCCAGCGGTGCCGTGTTGAAGTGATGAATGGGCAACGAGAATGTAATAAGGCGGTTCAGACATACTCGGCGGAGTCTCACAACGTTGTTGCATGTACCACCTCTACGCCAGGGTGCTCTTTTGGATCTCAAAGGCGTGCTATGCCTTGATCACGCTCATCGTCGCTTGCTTTCTCGCTATTTCCTGCTCTGCGCTCCTCGAACAAGCTGTCCGAACTGCACCCCATGCCTGGGAGAACAACTGGGACGTCGTCACGATAGGTGCCACTTATGCCCTGGTGGTCCGTCTCTCATTTCCTCTGACGGTCTCAACCCATGACATCGCGCAACAGCTTCTCCTGAGTATCGCGTTCTGCGTCAAACGTCGCATCGCGGTCCGCAGGAAACTGCAGTGGATAGCCAAGAGACACAGTGGCATTCATAGACGTGACCTCCCAAAGGCAAGTCCATGCCAACCCGGCCGCGTCTTGTCGCTTTACATATCATCTAGCCAGTTCACGAGTATATTACCCAAGAGTTTGCGCGTGCCTGTTTGATCGCGTACGAATGCCAACCGCGAGAGACGACGCATCCCGGTTGGGGTGTGCCTGGCACCGAACATGGCGGCGTTCGTTTTCGACGTAGTTTGCTGGATACCATTGCTGACATTGGTCTGTGTTGGTCATGAAAAGCGAGACGTCTTTCTGACCGACGTGCAGATGCCCGAGCACATTTCGTCATACCCAACCTCCCTCCTTTGAAACCCCATTCGCGCATGATACATCATTTTCGATTTATTCTCCCTCTTTTACCCAAGGACGACAAAGGGTTAACTCCCTTGCACTATTATGATTCCGCCGTACAGCTTGCTCGCACCTCGACCAGGGAACCCACGGAGGACGAGTTCACACATGGACTGGGAGCTGCCGACGAGATTCGAAAGATGTACGACTGGTCATTTTTTGTTGGACGTTAGCTCACCACATACGTTCCAGCTTGAACGACTGTCGCATCGAAATGCTTGAGGAATCTAGAACACAACTAAACGCGTCTCCTCATACACCCGTCAAATGCTAGCTATTCATACAAGATCCCCTTTCGTTTAATGTAAGCCTTCAGCATATACCTCTTGCCAACTCTTCCTGGAGCTCCATGCACCCCAATAGGCGACGACCTTTGGGTGAAGCTTAATTTGTAAACCATCCTCTAAAGCTCGAATCCCGTCTTGCTCCTTTCCGTCCCCAGCGACGAACGCAATTCGGGCGAGCCACGCGGCGAGATGGAAATCGTCTTCGCCCGGGCTGTCGCCACCGAAGAACCTCGTATCGGGCAACAATTCAGGCAGTTCGTCGGAAATGAACTGTCTCAGGATATTGCAGTGTGCGATGGACTGCTGGAAGAACGCCTCCTTGTGATCATCGGACGCATTGCCTTGATAAAGGGTGAAAATGGACCCGTTGTGGGGAAGTTTCGAGTTGTAGAATGCCTGATGCTCAGCGGCGTCGGACTGAGACGAATAGTGTCCAAGTGCGTCTTGTCCTAGAAGGCATCCGTTTATCATATGTAGGTCATGCGCGATACAACTTACGATTTCGAACAAAGTCACCTGCAAACGTGGTTGCCTTTTGTTGCAGTTCTTCGTCAGTGCGCTGAAACAGGTCGCCTATCAATCACGTGGTTGCCACGTCGAACGACGCAATGCGCTTACGGCGAGAAGCAAAGGAAAGTTTGGATCGTACTTGTCCTCGTGAATCTTTGCGATAAACGCTGTTCCGGGCTTTGCTGGCTTTGGGGCGTGTTTGACGAGATAGGAGGTCACATCCGCGGTGCTGGTGTAGGTTTGACCGCCAGCTGCAATCGTGGGCAATGTGCCCTTTGGGTTCTTGGTCTCTCGTCATTGCTATGCACGTTATTGTCAGGGGGTATCAACACACGATGTTCAAGAATGCAGGTGAAAAGTTTTCTCCTTGGACGAGATTGATAACCTTGAGTTCGATGTCGTCTGGTGTATACCCAAGTTCGCGACTGCGTTGGGAACGTTGAGATCTCGTTCCGAGTCACAATCCACTATGTGACTTACATGGCGAGCTCAGGCGCAGAGGCCCAGACGGAGAGAGAAAAGGTATACAAGACTGGTTTCGACATGGCGCTTGCAAGTCAACAAGGCAAATGGTATGTTTTGATATATGTCATTAGATTGATACCCCGCTCTACTAGTATTCGTGTAACTTGTCTATTGGTCATCACTATGCGACAAAACACTAGCATCCGATCAGAACAAAAAGACCTGGTCCTCGAGCTTGCTGGCTGCACGAGGAGCAGGATAATTGAGTTCGGCAAGGTGTTTCCTGGAGAGGAGTTAGATAGCTGAAAGCTGAGCATGATACGTAAACATACTTCATCGCGGTCATCATTGGTGGTGGGCCTGAAGGGGATGCCTATAGCAGTTGTCGAGTAAAAAGGGGGAGATGGCGTACCGCACAAGAGAACCTTGATATCATCACTGGTGTTGGGTATATGCTTTTCGATGTGCTCCTTGGAGACGAAGCCGACGCCACCGGACCAGTTCTCTGGGATGTTATTGAGGACGTAGTAGACAGTAAAACGCCGAGGGTGTTTGGCGGCGAGCTCGTCAAGCTCCTTTTTGAGGAGGATATCCTCGGCATTAACGTTGGCGTAGATGAGGCTGAGTGCTGTGGTATCGGCGGGATTCTTGAGTGCAGCGCGGATGATTTGGAGCATTGGGGTTATGCCAGTACCGCCTGCGATCATGCCAATGTGACGGGAGAGGGTGGGGGAATACTTGAAGTTGCCCTTTGGACCACGAACCTTGACCTTGTCGCCGATTTTGAGCAAGGAGACGTGTCGGGAGATGTTTCCTTTTTCGTACGACTAGTGGACTTTGTGAGACATATAGACGGAGTAAAGGACGGGCATACTTTGATTAAGAGGTCGAAATAGCCGAGATCATCGTCGCTGCTCGTGGGAGTGTAGCTGCGGGTGATTTCTTTTCCGCTAATCTCGGCAGAAATTGAGATATGCTGGCCAATGGGCAGACCAAGGACGTCGGACACGCGCGGCAGTGCAAAGCGGTAGCTAGAAAAACATAGGGTGAGACTAGGAGAGGGAAAAAGAGGGTGGAAGGTACATGGCGGTGTTGGGGGAGACGACGATTTTCTCCTTGAGGGCAAAGGACTGGAACTCCTTCGGGTTGAGGACGGGAGCGCGCTCTGCGGAGGGTGAGATGGAAAAGACGCGCAGAAAGGCGGAGGACAAACTGGCTGCGAATTTGACATAGATGAACACGCTGCTGGCGATTGCGAGAGCCAACGCAATGAATTGGGTGTACGCGGTGTTCACTGCCATGGTTGGTTTCACAGGGTGGGTGTCGTCGATGCCGATGAGGATGATGCGGGATATATCGTATCCGGCTGCTGCGAGTTTTGCGGTGAGGAGATAGGCAGCTGCGACGAGGAGGGAGAAGGTGAAGAGGAAGGAGGAGACGAAGAGACACTGTGCTTGGTTCATCGCCAAGGTGTACGAAACAACATGACCAAAC
>JBBPMD010000738.1:0-14703 GCA_038090095.1 Zangia roseola | reverse complement strand
GACGAAATAGGCCGTTTGAGATTTCCCCTCAAACCTATTCCCTAGGAAACCGTGCTCATCTTAAGTGGTGAAATATCCGGTGCCACCTCGCTTCGCTCGGTGTCACCTCCCCTAAACCCTAAACCCTTTGATGCATGTGTTCGTCATGTGATCTGGATTATATCCTATTGGACGAGAAGTCCTGTGGCAATGCTTTGTGTGGCAGCCAATAGGATTGTATTCCGAGCATAGGTTTGGCATGAGGCATGACACGTGTAGGTCACGTGATCTGGAAAGTGACTTGGTTTTGCATGCGAGGAATGAAGTATTCATAGGGGTTAAAGACTGGAATTGGAGCGTTCGTAACAACATCCATCACTTGAGATCTTACCTCTTCTGGCAACATTCCTATCAATCCTGCCCAGTCATCCTCCTGTGTCATCGTTGGCTCCAATGCCCTTGTCAACTCTATCTCCATTGTTTCTTCTTTTATCGTCACCTGCATCTCATTCTTTGTATCTGTATCTTCATTCATTGAAGGTCCTAGCATATCAGTCAGCATAAGTATTTCAACTACTTACGCATTCATACCTGCATCAATCTTCAATCTCTCCAGTTCAATCTCTTCCATCTTCACCATCTTCCGGCTCTTTCCAAGTCCTGAAAACTCTGCTTGTGCTCCAATACTCGCAATCTCATACTCATCATCTAAGTCAGCTGATGGATAGAAGTGATGTAATTGTTTGATCCACGTAGGGATCTTCCTTTTTTGCTCCCCTCTTGAGCTGCATGCATTGCCTGCTTGTCTGATTGTGCTTGCAAGCCCTGTCATCACCAACATCATGTCAATATATGTCTCTCTTCCACTTCTCATCTCTTACTTTCATCAATACTGTCAATGTTTCCAATACCAGTAGACTCAATCGATGTTTGTCTCCATCTGGAATCAGTCCGAATGTCTCTGTCATCACATTTTCCTCCATGAATGTCAATAGTTTTTGCATGATCTCTCCATTCTTTCTGATGATGCTTTTTGCCAAAGCTCTGCCTGTCTAAAAGAGTTTGGTCAAATTCCATCCTTTCTTACCTTGTCCTGTCATTCCAAGCATAAGTAGTTCATATACTTATGCCATACATGATCAAGATGACTTACATTCATAGCAACCTTGTTAGACTGTCATGACCATCAACATCAAGTCTACTCAATGTTTCAAACAAACACTCATGTACTGTAGTTCATATACTTGTGCAAAACTGATCCTCCATCTACTTACCTTTGTTTGTGTCTGTTCCTAAATAGGAAGGTTGTGGTTGAGGTTCAAGAGTGATCTAACACTTGATTTATATTTGTTTACCTTGCTTACATAATCACATGTATGATCAGATTCTGGCTACTAGAGCACTTGCGTAAGTAGTTGAAATACTTATGCCATGTCAGATGTTTTAGTCATTTTGAACCACTTTCAGTCATTTCACCCTCATATTGGCATCTGCGTAAGTACTTCAAATACTTATGCTTGAGGGCACTTCATTTTGGAGGTGATATACTTTCAGTCATTTCACTCTCTCATAGCTATTCCACAGGTTCTGTGCTTTCAGGCCACTTTGACTCCTTTGACACTGATATCAACATTTGCGCAAGTACTTCAAATACTTATGCAGCTTCAGTCCTTTCTATGCCTTTGAGTACATTCTTGCCTTTGCCTCTGTACATGTCACATAAGTATTGCTTCTCATCACCTCCAGACACTTGGCATACTTGTGCCATCATCTCCAGTGGCTGTGCTATTGCTCCAGTGTGGCTGTGTGTCACCTCCCATTACCTCCAGTGGCTGTGTATTACCTCCAAACATGCAGCATAAGTATTTGAAGTACTTATGCCAGAACATAGTACTTATGCCATCACCTCCAGTGGCTAGTGGCTGTGCATCACCTCCAAGCCATTGCCTCCAGTGGCTGTGCATCATCTCCCAAACATGAAGTACTTGTGCCATGTGCAACACCTCCCAGTGAACGCCTCCCAACGCCTCCAGGGCTGTTACGATTACGAGGGAGTAGAATATTATGCTCATGATAAACAAGTTGCTACAATAAAGGGAACAGAATGTTGTGCTAGGAGGTACTTACTGTGAAACCGATTGTCCTGTGACCCTCGGACGCTGACATAATATTCTAGCTCCGTCCGCAACAATGGCTCTACGAAGAGAAAAGAAAAGGCAGCGAACCGTCTATCGCTCATCCGTAGGATCATGGCACGTGACCTCATACGAGGCTGGTCGTCAAACAAACACACAAAAAAGTTGCGAGTTGCAATCTACTCGGCAAGCACTGTGGCATCCATCGTGATACTTCCAACATCCCAGTTCATGTTGACCATCCTCATTTCGGAAATCAAATTCTTTGTGACACTATCCGTTTGCCTCTCTGTACGACCGACGACCAGGAATTTCTTCGGCAGCGCTTTCCTATCTGCTGGTAGGGCATTCCGAAAATTAACGATGTCCGTCTTCTTAAAGCTGTGTGACATTGCGATCATCGTCTGGACGAGATAGATGGAATCCGCTGTGAAGAGTACGCCATCGATGGTAGGGAAATTGTCCGAGTCAGGACGCCAATAGAAAAAAGGACTGTCAACCACACTGAGGTCGACATCGGCTGGCCAGGTCTGAAGAATGGGCAAAGAAAGAGTGACAGTGGGTTCTGGACACTCCGGATTCTTGTACCAGCGGACGGGTAAGTTTTTGCCCTCGGACAGAAACTTATGCACCACTGATTCGAAAACATTCCCAGCGGTTGCACGACTCCTCGTTGAAGCAGTCATGTGTTCAAAGAACTTCATTCTCTCGCTACCTTTGCAGTGGAGGAGTCCATTGACCACTTTATTGTGAAGCCAGGGAGTTGGGATAAATATACTATGATCCTGGCGATCGAGGACACTGTCTTCCCTGCACAAGGGTTGGATAAAGAAAATTGTAGAAGGTCCGTCGGGGCTGGTGGTATCAAGCACGTTCAAGGCACTCAGAGTCCTACTTGTGTCTTTGGTACTGTCGACCACTTCTTGATGGACCAGGCGCTCACGGCGGTCCCGGGCGCTAGGATCATCATAGAGATTGAGCAAGGTACGAGTAACAGTGCCCCACTGATTCGCAAGGGACCGCATGGTAGCAACGTCGTTGCCCAAAACGAGGCTAGAACACCTGTTACTCATACAGCTGCGCAATGACAAGAAATGGAAGCCACCTGAGATGCTGGATGTCCTTCCCTGATGGGACGTTCATAACATAAAGTGAGACCGTACGTTGCTTGGTCCACTCCTTGTAGCGGTCTTGCTTAGGGGAGGTAACCTGGAATGTACGAACACCGGGAGTGCGTGTGAAGCCGGCGGTCGGTATACGAGTGTATTCGTTAGAATCTGAAAAGGCCCATATGCCGGGGTAGCGCTGCAAGGCATCTGTGTCCGCAGCACGACGAAGGGTGACGCCTTCCGCAGTGAATAACAAGTATCGTTCGGTGAGGCTGTCCCACTCGGTGACTTCAACGGCAACGGGTTCTTTCTTACGCAGTCGTTCAAAGACCGCGTACGCAATAAAGCAGGTTTTGCCTGGTTACATGAATATTTGCATCGTTTAGTGAAGATATAACCTTGCCTATGCCGGGTTGCCCTATAATGCATGCCCCCTTTCGATAACTGTTCGAGTTGCCCTCGAACATCTCGAATGCATCGACGTATTCTTGCTGGATGTACAACTTGTCGCGTACGGCGCCGCAAAAGAACTGCACGGCAGGAAAATGTTTCCCGAAATCCAGGTAGTGAAAAACGTCGTCATCCGTGGTTTGCTCTTTCTTGAGGGGCTTCTTATCTAACCATACCGCTTCCCAGAATTTCTGCAGAGCTGGGAGACGTTGTGCTTTGAAAATCTCGTCGTTGATTGACATTGCGATGCAGAGGGGATTTCACCAGTTAGGAGTATCGCGCTTGTGTCTGGACGTCTAAAAGAGGCAATCCGGTGGACGACCAATCGACCCCTTCGTATGACGGTCATGGTCCGACCAACGCCATCACGTGCACGTACGCTTCCACCCTCGGCGCCGCTCTCCCAGCAAGTCGGCGGACATGCTGGCGTACAAGTCACAGAAGACGAATCGCTATTGCTCAAACCCGCCCTTCCCCGCGAGGTCGCCTTCTACCAAATCGTCAGAGACATCGTCGATCCATCCACAGGACTGACCGCCCTCAAACCTTGGATACCCACATTCTTCGGCTTATTGAATATGGAGGGAAAGCTCGCCGACCCTGACGTCGCGGCGCCTGCTATTGTTCCAGCATCAATGTCAGAGTGTGCTCCTGCATCCGGTGGCATCGAACACTCTGATTCCACCTCGAGCACGAACTCGCAGACGCTTGTCCTCCAGAATTTGCTGCACGGCTATCGCAAGCCTTGCGTCCTCGACGTCAAACTGGGCACAGTACTTTATGACGAAAACGCCTCCGAAGAGAAAAAGGCGCGCATGATCAAGAAAGCTGCAGAGACAACCACGTTTCAAACCGGTATCAGGTTGACTGGCTCCCAGGTGAGTACTTGCACTAAAATATATCGCATACTAGTAGATGCCATGCATCCATCTCCAACAGGTGTATTCAAATCACTCCCCCGCCCCAACTGTATATGGCAGGGAGTATGGGTACAACCTCAAGCCAGATCAGCTGCAAGAGGGTATTCGAAACTTCTTCCCGAGCTCGATCACGGCCTCTCTAACCAATCCCGATCTTGACTCATCCAACTCGAACGCAGGCCTCCCTGCGGACATCCTTCTCCCCCTCCTCACATCCATCCATGGATCACTCACCGATCTTCGTAGATCCTTCTCGTTCGCGCATGTCAGAATGGTCGGGAGCAGCGTGCTAATCATCTACGAAGGAGACTGGGAAAGAGCAACTGCCGCTTCTGGTCGTGGAGGAGGACCCAACGATGAAGAGGGAGTTATCGCCGAAGAGGATGAAAGCGAAAGCGATCAGATTGAAGTGGAAATCGACGAACAAGGAAACATTATCACGGAAGTCACACCAGGCGACACGTCGTCCGTATCCTCGGATTCAGATCCAGAGATCCGTTTGTATACGGTGTCGCTCATCGATTTTGCGCACACGCGAGTCGTGCCGGGAGAAGGACCCGATCCCGGAGTCTTGATGGGAATGGATACGCTGATAAGATTAATCGATCAGAGAAAACAGGATGTAGCGAAATTGTTGGGAAAGTCCAGAGACTGAGCAGCGTGATTGGCTATCTGACATCGGTGCGTTGATACATCACGCACACGATCGAGTGCAATATTAAGCAACAATATCCAATAGGACCGAAGGCGCACTCAGGTTTATTTCATACTGCAAGAGATCATGTAACACCATACCAGTTAAGAAGCAACCTATGTAACTTATACGAAGGTTAGAGCGTCACATAAATCACGACTTGGGCGTTCTCCGCGTTCCTACCGCGCCGCACGTTCGCTCATTCAGTTGACACAGTGCATCGTATGTGTGCTGCTACAAGATATGTTGTCCATGATACATGATGCATGATAACCCCACATTGCGAGCTGACTAAAGTCGCTCAACAACGAAGCTCCCAAGAAATCAAAAACAAAGGGACGGCAATAAAGATATAATCCTCTGTCCGTGCAGTCCATTTCTAATTACCTCTCACCCCGGGGTATCACATTTTCTCGGGCCATTTTACCAGCTTCTAATATGGCATCGCCCCACGTTTTCGCCTCCCGGACGTTGGATGCACGCAACACGATCGTATCGCCTCCACGCGGGTATGAGAGATGAAGTCGAATGAGGGCGTCTTGTCGACCTGCCCTCGACGGTTTTAGTTGGATTTCGTTCACTGGGATTGGCTGACCGAACGTATTAGGATCATTGCTTCAGGACCATTATGGTAAAATAACTTACCACGCGGTACAACCCCTTGTCCGCCTCCTCCACAAGCACCAGAATATCGTTACACAACAACACCCTCAACTTTCGACCACTCCTCGCCTTGCTCATAGTCCCCTCTTTTAAGAGTCGACGTGGACCGAGATGCCGCGTCGGTGCCGTCAAGTCCAGTCGACCTTGTCCGATCCACAACGTACGGCTGATATCTCCCAGCCGCTCCCTTCCTTCTCGGTCTCGGATAGCCTCGTTGACTTCTTCGAGGATCTTTTCGGCGGTTTCGAGTGCGGCTGCGATAGATTGTCTTTCACCCATATCACGCCACGTCGTGGATGCCGCGACATCGTCTTCGCCAGATATTGAGGGGCAAGAGTCCGTGTAATGCAAGACCTGGCGGATGAGTAAAGGGTATCGTGTCAGTCGTTGCACTGTGGATTATGAGTATATTAGCCAACAGGTTTCGGCGCGTGTGCAGTGTGGGAACGTACTCGGTACAAGCAAGTAGCTTGACAGATCCAGGTTGCGTGCCGATGGGTCTTCCCGAAGGTTCTACAGCGGGATGGTGGTGACTTGTCACGAAACGAAACGTGAGAACTCACCTGCAGTTGCATGGCCAACGCGGGATTCGTTTCTCGCATCTGCTGGAGGACCTTCCCGGCATTCGCTTGATGGACACAGTAGCTCTACATAGGAAGCGCGTCGAGCAAACACCAGCGCAGTGACAGACGGCGCGTACGAGATATACAGCCATACTCGGCATATGTCGTTCCAATAGGTCACCAATACGGTCGATATAGAGGCGGCAGTCCCGCTGGCGCTCTTCCAACGTCGAAAGAAAGGTCTCCAGATGGATTCATGTCAACGACCACCGACTTCATTCGTGATCATCCCTTACCGTATTCGTGAGCAATATGTCCTCAATATTTGAAAAAATCATGGCAGTGGCATTTTCATCCAACACCTCCACCAAGCGGGAATAGAAAAGCTGTATGCAGTTCAATCGTTTACCGTTAACGTTACCACATTCCCAAAGAGCCCCCTTTATCGGAATCACGTACCTCGACGGTGAGTTGAAGATCGCGCACGTAATCCGCTTCGGTAGAGATCAACTCGAAAATCGCCTCCTGGCGCTTCCGCTCCTCCTTTGGAATCCCTTCCAACGCCGACCGGTCGACCAAACTCGCCCAGGACGATCCAAACATCGGACTGTTCCCTCTCGCCGGTCCACCCTCCCCACCGTTCGACGGTGGCATCGACACCGGCGAGGGTACCGGCGCATGCACGATCGGGCCAGATATGACCAGTTTTCGATCCCGCTCCGCGATTTCCGGTGTCCCCAAACGTGTATGGCGCCCAATAAAACTGAGAAACTGCGACGTGCGATTCTCCCCGCCACTGCCACCCTCCCGTTCTCGCTCCCGTTCCCGAAGCGATGGCGTCAGTGATACAGCGGGTGACCTCGGCGGCGAGGTCGGCGCCAGTGACCCAGTATCGAACGACGACATGGACATCCTGCTCGTCGATGCCGACACGGATGTGGCGTGTGCATTTGGGAATAGGGGCGAGTGACTGTGGTGCGAGGCTTGCATTTTCTTAAAGGTCTCATACCGCTCGAACGCGTCGTCTGCGTGAATGATACTGCCATCCGACCGCGTCTTGAAGTGCCCTCCATGTGCTACCTCGTCCGCCGCGTCCTCGCCGGTGATGGCGTGAAACGATCGAAAGACTGCGTCCAAGGACGTGTCGGTCTTCGGCAAGTCGAGGGTGGGAATCGGGGGAAGGTGTTTTGTCGAGAGTGGTGGTAAGCCACGTTCAGGAATCGCAGGTGCCGATCGTCGTTTTCGTCCCGGAGACTCTGAAAGATTAAATGGTAAACCCGAACCAGACCCCGAGGCCGACTTGGAGCGTGTGACGGCGCTCAGCGCGGGTGGCGCTGGGCGGGGATAGCCACGGAGCGCCTCGCGTTCGTTGTCCGGGAGTGGATTGACGAGCAGCCCGGCAGCTTCGAGGACACGCCGTCGCTCATTCTCGCGTGCTGTCCTCTCCAGTTCGCCTTCGAGATCGTGTTCTAGGTCGGACGGGCTGTCTTCTTCGTCTTCCAGAGAAAAGTACGTGTCCTCTTCCTCTTCGTCGTCTTCGTTTATAGATGACACGCTTGGAAACCGCGTGTCTTGAGGAGAAGTATAAGGTGTGCTGTAAATGTCAGTCACGCCCTCATGACGATCTGCGCCATCGCTAGGACCACCTGCCGTGTGAACAACGTGGGCGCCTCGTCTTCGGTCCCGTTCGGAACTCAACTGAGCTTGTCCAGCGAACGCTAGATGAAGTCTCAATCAAAAATCGCGTCACAAGAGAAAGAGAAAGAAAGGCAGGTGTGACATCGAATTTGTATTGGCATCCGAGCCAGTTGATTTCAACGACATAACGAGGTTTATTTGGGGTTCCGGTTCAAGTCCATGAAAAAAAAGAAGCAGCAGGATGCCAAGGAATGAGTACAAGGCATTCAAAACATGCAACCAACGGCGACGAGGAGTGATAGCCAACAGAACAAAAAGAAATATATTTCAGTCTATATCCATCCCAGCAGGTAAAAGAAGGTAAGAAGAACTCAAGGAGTATCTGTTTTCTGGCTAAGGAAGCCAACTAACCCTCGATCACCTCCAGGTATGCGGCGGGCACGAGTAAAACGAGACCGCTGCGTTCGGCTTTCCACCAATCCGCTTCAGAACGGTCGACGATCGTAAGCGTTTCACCCTCGTCAAACGAGAGTTCGTCCGCATTTGTACTCTCGTAGTTGTACAGTGCCGTCGCGTGAACTGTAAGTAGTCGGAGATGGTGAGCAATCACTCGGTAAAGAAAACATGCAGGACGGCGCACTTGGTTCCACTTTCTGGACATAAGCTTGAGGGAAGAAGCCAGCTTTGCCATCTTTGACTGTGGTGCCGTACCACCAATCCCCATAAGATTTAGATGGATGGGCAACAACAATAGTATTCACGTCGAAGGCTGCAAATTGGTACGCAATCATTGAGTATTTAAAATGCGGTCGACAAAGAAATACGCACCTAGATCCTCATCTCGTTGTCCTTGGTAGGCATACAAGGACCGCACACGGTACTCTACAAAAACAAAGTTTACACCAAAAGTGACGATCACCGCAGAGTCAGCACATACCAGTAGAAAAGTCCACATCCGCCATCAGATCAGACCCGTTATCTGGAGCATCATCTGAAACCTGGATAGCAGGAAGCACACGAGGTTCAGCTTCTTCTTCTTCACTTTCTTCAGCAGTTACAGGAAGATGCTCCACGTCTCGTTTGTCCGCATCCACGGCCAGCGCATTATACCAATCCACGGATTCCTTCTTTCCATGTCCAGGCCCCATCAGAGGTACCTCCGTAGGGAGGGCAAAGGGAGGAACTGGCGCTGAACTCGCTGGTGTAGCAGAAGCGGACTGTGGTGGTGCACGAGCAACTGCATTTATGTGTGAAGGTGGAACGTTGTCACCAACAACCCTTCCAGATGTGGCAGCGCCGCTTCGGTCATTTGTGACAGTCTTTCTCAGCCGAGAACCACCCTGAATAGCACCCAATAATGCACTCCGATCGCCTGTTGGTGCTGGGGTAACGATTGGTGCAGATGGCGCTACCGGGGCAGGTGGCGCCGAAGGTGGAGGCGGTGGAGGTACAGGCGCAGTAAAGGACACGGGGCTCGTGGAAGAAGGCGCTGGGCCAGCCGACTGAGGACGCGAGGGTAATATATTACCGAAGAGCATCTGTGCGAGATCCGTTCGAGCACCTCTGGTGCCTAGTTCTTCATCGCTGCTGTCCCCTTCTTCGTGCTCCATAACGTCATCCCAGTCGTCATCACTGTCCTTCGGGGCAGTGTGAATTGTCGATTTGACTGGTGGTGGAATGCCAGGGCTCTTAGGAGGAACTGGTGTCGTAGCTGTTGCAGTTTGGTCACGGAAGAAAGGATTGCTGTTTCCGTTCGTGACCGCTGAAGTAACAACTGAAGTTGACGTCCCGTCCTTTCTGAACGGATTGTTTCTGGATTTGTCGGCGACGGCAGTGGAAGCAGGTGGAATCGGGGGTGGAGGCGGCGGCAGTGGAGGTTCTTCAGCAGGTTCTTCCATTGATTCCTCTACTTGCGGTAAAGGCGCTGGTACCGCTGGACGGGAAACAGGAATAGGCGGAACAAGCGAGGTCGATGTAATTGAGGAAGTGGTGACTTCGGGAGAAATCTTGGCGGCCAAGAATTGGTTCCTGCGCTCTTGATACTTCTTCTGCGCTTTCTCTTCCACCTCCTCGTCCTCCTGGAGCTTACGAAGGCGCTCTTCACGCTTTTTGCGAAGAGCTTCTTCTCGTGCTCTCAGAGCAGTCTCTTCGGGGTCTTCTTCAGGCACAACTGGTTCGGGTGGGGCCGGGACAAGTGGGGGCCTCGTCACTGAGGAAGTGCGCGTGGGTAGGTCAGTTGGTGCTTGAGTGGCGCTGGGAACAGCCGGGATGCGAACAGTGGCTCGATTCCGCGGTGGAGGAGGGGCAGGTGCGCGAGGCTTAGATGCAGGCGGCGTAATTTTGACGCTCGGCGTGGAGACCGGCGGAGGGGCTGGGGCTGGTGGTGGCGCCGACGTTGTAGGCGTCGGTGAAGGCGCTTTCCCGCCTTTCAGCGCCTTTTCGGCCTCAAGCTTTTCCTTCCGTTGCTTTTCACGCTCTTCAGCTCGTCTCTCGGCATCGCGGACTTTTTCCTCCGCTTCCTTTTTCTCTTGGGCAAGACGGTCTTCGATAGTCGTGTCAAGTGCCGGAGATGCAACAGCAGAAGACGGTGCGACGACACCAAGGGCTTGCTTACGAGCCTCCAAGCGCCGTTGTGCTTCAGCACGAATAAAGGCTTGACGCTCTTCGGGAGTCATGTTCCTCACCGCGGGAACAGGAGAACGAGCAGGAGCAGGAGTCGATGGGGGTGGTCGCGGTTGATTGGTGCTACTGACAGAAGGAGGTGGCGGGGGCGGCGAACGCGTAACAGTAGGCGATCCATCGTGGCCGTGGTCTCTGTCCGCATCTCTATACGACCTGTCTTGATCGTAATCCCTGTCGTCTCGATCATATCTTGACGCGCCCCTCGAGTATGGTCGTTCCTCTTCCTCCCGGTATCGTGATGCTGGAGAGTATCTCCCGCTATCATCATCACCAAATCGACCAAATCGCTCATTTCTTCGATCCCGATCACGCCCCCACTCGCGTTTCTCTCTCTCTCTCCTGGCCTCCCTTTCTTCGACCTTCTTTTCGAGTTCCGGTACGTCCTCGTGCATCAGTCTCACAAGCTCTCTTTCAAGACGCCTCCTTTCTTCGTCTTTCGAAGCAGTCCTGGGACCTTTCGAGATATATTCAAGGTCCTCTTGCAACCGGGTGATTCTGTATCGCAAATTTTCAAGTTCCCGATCTAATGTATCAGACGAACGTTCATTCGCCAACGTATCGTCCAACATTTTCTGCGTGTTCAACAATTGTCTCTTGATAGATGATAGGTCTGACGTCGCAGGATTCGCATCGTCCGCGCGCGATCGGATGGCGCTCCGGTCCACATGACGATTGCGAGGTTGGTAGAAGCCACCCGGTGGTTCGACATCTTCGTGTTTATAGACAGTCGCGTCCTGTCTCCCACCCTGCTGCGCGAAGGAGGACGACGAAGTGAACGAGCGTTCCTTCAAACGTGAGACCGGATTATCGAGACCGGATGGAGAACGGGCGCGAGTATCGTTCTTCAGGATATCTTTGAGGAAATTGACTGAAGTATCGAGATCGCGAGAAGAAGGAGGAACGAGCTCAGCTGGAAGCTCGTCTGGAATATCATTTCCGTTGAGCCCTGACAATAATTTGAACATCAAGATGTGAGCTGAATCAGAAATTGGGTACGTACGTCGGTAGATCAAACCCATGGCAACATGAAACTCTGCCAAGTTCAGCTTGCCTCGGTTATCAGCATCAGCCAAGGTCCTGCGATGCCAAAAAAAGTTCATCAGGACTGGTTCCTCCAGAATAACCATCATAGCGAGCAAGTACTTGCCAGATCCTCGCAAGGTCGTTTCTATCGAGGCCACTTTGCCCAAAGACCTCCAGCGCCGTTTGTCCGTTGATGAAGCCTGTTCCTTGTGCATCCCAAGCCCTGAATATCTGATCGTATTGCTTCTTCTCCGCCTTGCTCAATGCCCATGGGACCTTGGGTGCGGTGCCTCTTCCATGTGCTTGATTGTGCTGCTGGAAGCTCTGCTGCAGTGAAAGACCGCCGATTTGTTGCTGGGGAAGCGGCGCGAGCTGAGGAGCCCCTCCGGATGTGTACGGAGCGGCAGTATTGGCAGGCATGAACGAGCTGGACATCATTTGCAGACGAGGATCGACGAAACCGGTGACGTGAGGTACCAATGGAGCCGGACCACGCGCTCCGAAGCCCGTGGGTTGTGAAAGAAGTGCGACTCCCGTTGGCTGCGCAACCAAACTTGGGGCTCCAAAGGAGGAGGCTGAAGGAACGCCTAAGCGATTCTGGCTCGCATTGAGAAAACTGGGTTGCTGCTGCGGGAGAGGCGGTGGTGGAGCCCTCTGCTGATAGGAAGAAGGAAGGGGCGGAATTGGGGGTGGAGGGGGTTGCTGAAAGCTGGACTGTGCACCCGGGAAACCCGTTGGTTGTGCTTGTAAGAAACCCGCGCCGCCAGCCGGCGTGCCTGGGAACCCAGTTTGTTGAGGTTGCTGAAGACCTTGTGTACGCGCGACGGGGTACCCGGTTGGCTGGGATGCAAGACCGCCGAACCCTGCGCCCAAGCCCTGTGTGCCTGGGTGGACACCAAAGCCAGCCTGCTGTTGCTGAAACTGAGCTGCAGGGTTGAGTTGTTGGCCGGGTTGAAACTGCTGCTGGGGTTGTGGACCAGGAAAGCCGGTCTGCATGGGATACTGAAATCCGGGCTGGCCCCACTGGGACATGGTGGCGGTTTAAAGTGCTAGTAAGTGACGAATCGAAGTGATAGTTCCGAAAGTAGACTGAAGAAAGAGTCGCTACTCGTTGTTATCGTGGGCAATTTTGAAGCGGCGACCGCGTACGTTATGCCCAAATATAGACTTGTCTTTGACTCCTGTCTTTATTCACAAAAACACAGGTACCTCCGTCACGTCATGCTACTTAAGCCGCTCTGACTTCTCGTTCGCTCCCGCCGCAACGACTCAACATAGACAAAGGTAAGGATGATATGATCCAACATCGAAACCACGCTTGGAGAGACCCTGAGGTAGTCTGGATGCGACGGTTTCAGGATCCCAAGATTCTTCTTGTGAAATCGGGCAAGCTCTTCGTCTGACTCGGCGGGCTTCAGCTATTTGATGCGCCAAAGCTAATCATTCTCGTCATCTCACCCAAGCAAATAGACATACCCAGCAGTGTGTCGATTCGAGCTTCCATTTGTATCTCTGTCGATCAGGGCCTACAAAATACCGACCGCTGGCAGCATTCAGCGTTTTCCAGGTCCAACGTCATCCGTCAACACCGCGCCCAGCTATCAAAGGAACCCGACGCACGTTTTCCATCCTTGCTTTTCAAGCATCGCGTTGGCGGGTATCATCTCTCCATTAAATCGAAACACAGTCTCTTTCAACCGATGCCATTCAATGATGCCCATCGTCTCAGGGACGCCGTCCGAGCCGCTCCATCGGTACTTTGTGATCGTGGTGACTTTCTTGGTTCCCGAGGGTGTGGAGATGGCATACTGAACAAGCCCTCGCTCATCGGAGATATCGGTATTCATGTGATTGGTGGTACTGAACACGAGACGCATATCGATGATCGGGAGTGGGGAGACAGTGATTGAGGTTAATGGTAAAGTGCCCGTCGAAGGTAAACATCCGAATAACGATTTCGACTGACGATTCCAATGAAGGCGTCCACTCGCCATTATAAGCCATCGGCGGCTGGCATGACTGGGTTACCTGGACTGGCGGGCGGTATCATGTGGTCTTCAAATTTGGGCGGGCCCGACTCGATGGTAAGATATCCAACCTTACTACTTTCACCGCCCGCGAAACGACGTGTTGGTTGAGTGGTACCGTTTGAAATTACATCTGATCTCCGGCAAGGCCGGCATACTTTGCCAAAAAAACAACTTCACGATGATAATCCCGATGCGACTGCCACGAACGCTTCCTCTAGGCCAGCCTTTGGACTGAAAGGTCTCACAATCATCATTCCCAGCTGTCAAGTAATCTCGAGATCACGATAGGTCAATATTAGTGTTTCAACCACCAGCCATGATCCCACTATCATAAAAATGTCCATAAGCAGACCGAC
Organism: Zangia roseola; assembly: GCA_038090095.1. Taxonomy (NCBI): domain Eukaryota; kingdom Fungi; phylum Basidiomycota; class Agaricomycetes; order Boletales; family Boletaceae; genus Zangia; species Zangia roseola. Next base: position 461 of record JBBPMD010000738.1, on the reverse strand, counting down.
GTTAAATCCTCGGATCATATCTACGAGCTTTTCTGGAAACAACCCATCAATATTGTCACAGTAATATGATCTAGTGTACAGCCATAATCAAGTTTGGACACGGCAAAAACTCACCGTGTCCAGCCAGCTGGAGCGCCGCAGCGATGAGACCAAATAGTTTCCCGCTCCAACTACAGGCCAGTCACTGTTTAGTCATGCTGCCATCGTATAACGATGCATCCGCCGTTTGTTTCGCCGAATCGACAGCACCACTGCGGAAATTCAAATTGCCTGTTGCATCTGATCGTTCACGGCGCAACGACTCGACGTAGACATAAGTCAATATGACATGGTCCAACATGGGTATCACTTTTGGAGAGACGTCGAGATAGGGCGGATGCGATTGTTTTTTGATCCCAAAGTTTTTCTTGTGGAATTTGGCCAACGCAACGTCAGATCCGGCTAGCTTCAACTGGAACAAC
>JBBPMD010000737.1:0-14727 GCA_038090095.1 Zangia roseola | reverse complement strand
ATATACTAGTACATGTGTGATTATATAATAATTAAGTAAGCGTCGTACCATTCCTACTATTAATCCCATTGGACGATAAGGAATGATGGATGACTGATCATAGGGGTTTGTACCTTGATGCTGATGCATCAAGTAACAACGAGGCGTGTCATAATGTGTGGCAGAGGGGCGTTCCTTGATGGAAACGTGTACTGCTTCTAACCACGATTGGATCTGTGATATATTAAATAAATGCTGTCATCGGCTGTGTTAATGTGGCAGCCAATAGGAACGAGTTCCGAGAACAGCCTTAGCATGAGGCATAATTATGTAAGCACTTGTGTTAGAACTGCGAGAGGGCCGGTTTGTTGAAGACTTGTGCGTTCGTTGAATCGTAAGGTTAGAAGAAGATAGGGGTAAGAGACGCGTTTGTAACACTCATAGAAAAAGCCCTCAGTTTGAACCTGAACCTGAGTTGGAGTCTTCGTTGTCACTGGCGTTCGTACCAGTGCCTTGTAACTTTGCGGCAAGCTTGGCACATTCCAGCTTCATCTCAAGATGCTTACTCTTTTGATCAACCATCAACTTTTGATGACTGTGTTGTTCCATGAGAACACGTAAGTCATGCTCACATTGATCGCGACCTTCCCTTGCCTTCAACTCTTTGGCAGAGAGCAATGTATTGTACTTGATGCGCTTTGACTCATCATGTTGAACAATGCCATCTCGTATGACCTCCACGAGACTGCTATTCTTCCCCTCAACTATGTCCGAAGTAAGTTCGTTGGCATCACGAGGGCGCTTGCGGGACAAGGTTGAAGTGCAAGAGGCTGAAGTGTGAGAGGGCAAAATGTGCAAAGGTGAAGCATGAGAAGACATGTGTGATGAGGGCATAAGTGAGGATGCGGTCGATGTGGGTCTAGCACATTGTTTGCCTTTTCCTTTTCCCATTAGGGCTGAACTCCCAGAACCCGTCGCCTTCTGTGCATGGGCTGAAAAGACACTGAACATGGCACTGTCCGTTGCAAAATCCCCATCTGCATTGGCTGCAGGCTGAGTGAGTTGATTGCCTGAGGGCCTGGCTGGCACGATGGAAGGTGCAGGAGGTGCTGTGGATGAAGTGGAAGGGGCGGAAGGGGCAAAGGGGATGGAAGGGATAGAGGCAACGGGGGCAATGGAGGGGGCAGGGAGGATGGGGGCAACGGGGGCAACGGAGGGGGCAGGGAGGACGGGGGCAACAGGGACAACGGAGGGGGCAGGGAGGACAGAGGCAACGGGGGCAATGGAGGGGGCAGGGGAGACAGAGGGAGCAGAGGGGGCGAAAGGGGAAGAATCATTGTCGTCAAAGTCAAAGTTGATCTGGTGACCTGGAGATGGATCAGCAACGGGTGGAGGGTTGGTTGGTGCAGTGGATGGCACTGGATCTTGAGCAATCTCACCTTCTTCAACCTCCAGGCCACCCTCATTGGTGCATGGGCCGTCAATCTCTACATCCTAGTCCCCTTCACCCTCAGGCTCCTCTGGAGTAGCCCAGTCGTCACCCACCAGAGTCATAGTAGATTTCTTCTTTGATTGGAAGTATTCGCCAGCTTCTGCAGCAAAGTCCTGGCCGGGGTCAGCTGTGCTAAAAGAATGATTGAACGCGGGGTTATTCTTCCACCATCCATGTAAGTCTTTCCACCATGGAAATGTAGGCAGGAGCCACTCTATAATCGATTATGAGTATGTCATATACAAAAAGTTCAAACTGTTACCGTAGAGATTTTTCTTGTCTGGATCTTCGATCATCTGCTCAACAGTCACCCCTGCACCTGAAAGGCCAAGTTCCTTGTTGAAGGCATTATATTTGTTACAAATGCGTCTTTCACCCCTATCTTTTTCGACGCTTATGACTCAAGATTCATGCAAGTCACTCAAAGACCTGCCCTCATGTGATTCTAGTCACGTGACATCATGTGACATATAACCCAAACTATTATTTCTCCTTATGCTTTTGGACTTACATATCATGATACACACCCTTCTTGCATGGACTAGATCAAGATCGGATCATGGTTAGATCTAAAATGGATCTCATGAGAACATTCACAGGGAATGCTTCTCTTCCATTCTGCCACATCCTCATGGATCACCATATGTTTACAACATGTATTCACACAACGGACTTCTTACTTATCTTCCAATCAGACAATTACCTAGAGTCGTACGATGCAACACATTATGACTAAGCCAGTACTCATAGTAGTATATATACTCCTGTATTTCTATGCCAAAGACCCCAATCAAGTTTACTCGTTCTTCTCCTCCTAAACTCGCTTGAGCAAAGCTTCACTTCACACACTTCCACTACAAACGCTCTTGCATTTTTTGAGTGTTTCAATATTTACTTTTGAGCCTAAAGGCACTATTTAGCATTACCCTACCACGAATCTCTTTGTGAAATCACAATGGTACTTACTTCACAAAACGTGACTTGACCAATCTCATATATTGGAGTGTGAAACAGACACTCAAAAGCGTAGAGTGAATGTAAAGTGGAATGTGGAATGATGAAGTGCTCAAGAGGCAAGTGAATGAGGTGTAGAAACCAAGTAAACTTTGATAGAGTCTACTGGCGTTGTTTGCATGGTTTATATACAAGTACATGTGTGGCTATGTAATAATTATATAAGTGTTGTACCATTCCTACTATTAATCCTATTGGACGATAGGGAATGATGGATGACTGATCACAGGGGTTGGTACCTTGATGCTGATGCGTCAGGTAACAACGAGGCATGTCATAATTGATGTGGCAGAGGGGTGTTCCTTGATGGAAACGTGTACTGCTTCTAACCATGATCGGATCTGTGATATATTAAAAGATGCTGTCACTTGGCTGTGTTAATGTGGCAGCCAATAGGAACAAGTTCCAAGGACAGCCTTAGCATGAGGCATGATTACGTAAGCACTTGTCCTAGAACCGCATGAGGGTTGGTTCATTGAAGACTTGTTCGTTCGTTAGAGCGTAAGGTTGGAAGAAGATAGGGGTAAGAGACGCGTTTGTAACAGAGTGGATCTTGTGGATACAACTGTTGTGTAGAATCTGTAGAAGAAGCTATAGAGGGTCTATAGAATACTGTAAGTCACTGTGTATAGGGACAGTAGCAATAGCTACCTATAGAATACTGTAAGTCACTAAGGAAAGGACTAAGTACTCTATGTGCGATGTAAGGTATGCTTATGTAAGCAGTAAACAATGGAATACAAATTCCAACACTCCCCCTCAAGCATGAGAGGCTATGGCAATAGCTATCAGAGCTTGCCTAAATAGAAATGAAAATCTGTGAAATATACCCAAATAATAAGCTTAAAAGCTTTGAACTTGAGTCCGTGGTGGGTGCGACAATGTCGCGACGCGGTACGCTCGAGCGGTTACCCGATATGGTAAGTCGCGGCTCGGCTAATGCCTTCGTGGCTGGCAGATGCGCGCGGTCTGCTCTGCTCGACTGTGGTGCGTCCTGTTCGTCTCGGGTGTGTGCTGACCACTTCCCCTGGCTCTTTTAGGTTATATACGACGTGTTCAACGTGTCCGATACGGCCTCGAAGCGACCGTATGACGTGGTGAGCGGTCCTGCTCGTCTCGTGTCGACTAACTTTTCTAGTTCGTGTTTTCAGTCGTCCTCGACGACGCGGTGGGTTAGGATGGTGGTGAGGTCGTCTGGGGTCGTTGGATAGTGGTGTTGGTGGCGCTGGTACGTTCACTATCGCGTTTCGCTTGCTCTGCTCGTGCTGACCTTCTTGACCAGCTAGCAGTCGCGTTTCGACTCGTATCGAGTCGCAGCGTGCGCCGCTCGTTGCGCCCTTCCTCCACAGGCCTATCCCATCGTATCCGACTTGGTTCGACGCGATTCGGCGCTGCGATCCGCCCTCTACGTCATCCAACCTCGCCTCGACCTCCTGCTGGCCTCCTGGCCCTCTATCTCGACGTTCTGCGCTCGTTTCGACGAAGCGCCCGGTTTCCTCGCGTCTGGGACGTATCCCATCGTCTTCGGAGCCTTCGACAACCCTTTGGCGGCCTCGATCGGCCTCCACGACTCTCGGTTTGGCCTTCTCGCCCATATGGCCTCCTGGCCCTTTTCCTCGACACTGCGCCTTCGTTTCGACGAAGCGTTCGGTTCCGTCGTTCTGGAAATCTTCAGGTATGTCCTGGCCACTAGCTCCATCGATCTGGCGGCTCCGTTCGACTTCGATCGCCTTCGAATCGACCTTGGCCTCATCCTGCCCTCCTGGACCTTTGTATCGACTCGACACCTTCGTTTCGACGCTGGTCGCCGTCGTCTCGCGCTCAGGGCCTTCCCATGGCCTCTGGGAACCTTCAGGTAGGCTCTCTCCACCGCTTCGACGCTTATCTTTGCAGCTCGGACGACATCTCCTCTCCCCCTCGAGCTGGACTCGTCCTCGACTTGACGCGTTCGTATCGCCGTCGGGCTCGCTCGTCTCGCCTCTGGGGACCTCTGGGACGTCATGGGCATCGCCTCCAACGATTTGGCTGCCCCAATCGACCTCGACAACTCTCGAGTCGACCTGCTCGCCCCCACCACCTCCTGGCTGGCTATCTCGACGTAGCGCGTTCGTTTCGATGAACCGCTCGTCCCCGTCGCTCCTAGGGTGTTCCAGGTTGGTGGGTGAGTCACTGGGTATGGCCGTTTCGCCGTCTGGGTCGCCTTTCGACTCTGATTGCCCCCTGGGTGAGTTTTCCTCATCCCTCGGCTTTGTCCATTCGCGCCGGTGTACTGACGCGTTCCGTGGCTTTTTAGGCCTCGTCCTGGCGTCCTCATCACTGGTGGATTCTCCCACCGTGTCCGCTTTGGGTCTGGTAGGTGCGTCGTTGAAGCTCGACGTTCGGGGGTTCTTCGGGTCTCTGCCACTCGTCCAGTGCGTCTGCACTCCTCCCGTCGACCTCGCCATCGCCCTCTGCGTCTTCGCTTCGCTGCGTGATGCTCTCGGCCCTCTCGTCGACGATCTCGCCGCCTGGCTCGACCCTGACCTCAATCTCCACGACCCTCGACCCCTCTGGCCCTGTCCACCCGCTCTCTGCTGTGTCAGGCGGCTCTGTGGGTGCGTCCGGATGACGATCCTCGTCACCCGTCGCATCCCCAGGGTCTTCTGGTGTTGGTCCGGTTGGGTCCGCTGTCGTCTCCGCGGTATGGTGTCTGTGTGACGCGCTCGATGCGCTCGCACTGTCCGTCATTCGTTGGTCTGTCTCGCGCCCGGTCAGCCCATCGCTGCCGTCGCTCGCGTGACCTACACACTCCCCCTCGAGCGGCATGCTCTGGGGTGCGTGCTGGGGTGTGGCTGCGTCCGCTGACACGCCTGTCGTCGTTGTGGCTGCAGTCTCGTCCGCGGACGTATCCGTGCCGTCCCGTTGTGATGCGGGTCCATCGTCCGTCGTTCGGTCTCCATCATTGACCTCTTCGACAGCTTCTATTCTCCCCGTCTTGACCTCTCCCTCTGCGGCACTCTCGTGGCCCTCTCCGCTCGATGCGTCTTCGCTCGGCGGCGTCCATACGTGCGTCGTGGGGGTCGTTTCGACTGGTTGGGGTTTCGTGAGATCGACTACGTCGTCTCGTAGCGTCCGGAGCTGGACCGTGGCTGCGCGAGGGACTTCCGTGGTCGCGCTTCTGCCATCTGTCGTCCTTCTGCCCTCTCTCCCTGCTGCGGCTGCGCTCTCGCAGTTCCCGCGGCTGGTCCCTTCGACTTCCTGTGCCCTGTTCTCAACCGACTCTTCATATAGCTCCTCCAGTAGTAGGAGTCCTTCGTGAGCTGGTGTCGACGCGCCCTCGTATGGTAGGTAGTAGCCATCTATGGTAGTAGGGGTAGTCTTGATAATGATAAGCTGGACTTGCACGTTGTCGCGCTGCCACGCAGCAAACTCCTGCGGATCCGATGGCTCCGTTCTCGCGCCAGTGAGAATTCCCGCGAGTCCTAGCACTGCCGCTGCGTGCTCGAGGCTTCTCCGGTAGTCCGTCCAGTTACTCCAGTCCTCCGCGAGATCCAGTACAAGGATTTTCTTCCCGCGGTGTGTCGTCGAATAAGGCATGTCGAAAGTGGGTTGAGTAGACTTCTTGAATAAGTATTCCACCCTCTACTAGGCAGGGCTCATAACCTGTAGAAATCTGTAGGAACTCAGTACAGTCATTTACTGGCACTTGAGCCACCACCGGCACTTGAGCCAAATCCAAATCATACGCGCATTCCGGCCCCAACAATCAAATTAACTACTGTAAAAATAAGATATGATATACCACTATACTTCACTATGAGATAGGGCCTATTTGCTGTTCTCGTTGTCATTACAGCTGGCAAGTCTGACCGAAAATTGTAGTATTTCATTGCTACAACACTACAGACTAGTATTATAGCAATTCAAATTAAGGGAATATATGCACATGCTTGTCAGCTCAATGATCCCAACATATGGTATACAGATCAGTGATGCCTGGGCTTGCCAGCGTGATGCCGGAGAGATGAGTCCTAAGCGAGGTGAATAGCACTATGATATACTTAATGCGGAATAGTCAGTATGAGGTCATCAGTCATGAGTAGCAGTGACTATGCTCCGAGTTGGAGCAGGACTCAAAATTTCAAGTTGACAGTGTAAATAAAACTATCATTCCTCACTTCCAACGACACTAATTATGGTTGGTCGCACAAAATCCAAGTGTCAGATGTCACTTAGATGTCGCTTGGCCCGTGCGAATTGGTGCGATACCTTTTTTGGTAGTGGCTCAAGTGGTGAAGTTGGCGCGATAAGGACTCACTCTTTGACCAGTGAATTGCAGGAGTATAACATTTTATTTTTACTTGCTTTTTTTTCTACTATATGTTCAAGTATATATCGAAGTATATCTACCATACGATCTTACTAAATTGTTGTTGTTAAAAATCAGGAGGCAATCAAAATCTTCGTGGCTCAAGTGCCGGTAAATGACTGTAAACACTGGAATACAAATTCCAACAACATGAAGTCACATAGTGTTACAAATAATACTTGATTGATTTGTCAGCCCCTGTGATGTGTGACATGGTCAACTGCATCCCTTTGTGTGAGGGGGCGCGGGGCAATCTGAGTGGCTGTACCGTAGTTGAAACCCCGTGTGGGGGGATAAAGTTTGCGGGATTTTAACTATGGTACAGCCACTCGGATTGCTCCGCTCCCCCTCACACTCGAAGGCATCGGTGGGAAGGAACCTGCTGGAATCCGAGCACGACTATCTATTTATCATAAGTCATGACCGATTATCACACATGCTGGGATGCACCGATGAGGAGCCAGCCAAAAAATGGCAAAATTTGAGTATACTGATCAATTTACTGCTGACTCATCAGTTTGTGACGTGCGACACATGCAACCAGAAGTTCGTCACCGTCAGGTCGCTACTAGGTGCGAATTTTGCCTTGTCAAACCCTCTGTGATGCGTGACACGAACCAATCAAAATGGTACAGTATACCTGGTAAAAACAGCAGAAGGTGTGACTACCTAATTTGGAAACCCGACGTAGGCGTAGGCGTGGGCGTAGGCGTAGGCGTAGGCGGCTACTTTGAGCGACCCTAATGGCAACTCGCGACTTTTTTTCTCGCGAGCTGTGTGCAGGCGGATGGAGTCCAGCCAGCAGGGTTTGTCGGGTCGATCGGTCGTGGCTCGCACGCGCGACCCAGCTTCGAATGACATGGACCTAGCCGCATCACGTGTTCAGCATCGCAAGCCTGTCTCATCACCAAGCATCTCTCGGAGTACCAGTATCTCTGCGAGTAGTAATCCCCTTATCGTTTACTCAATGTGCTTGACGCATGTTATACCCATGTCCTCCTAATTTCCCGACTATGAGCACCTCGCGAGAAACTGGGCTCCTTGTTCCAGCACCGTTGTTCCTTGATCTTCTCGGGCTACATCCCCGATAGGTAGCTGTTCCTTTCCATCCGAACCTGGCTGAACAATTTGACCACTTCTCTACCCTAGCTCTGTTCTTTGGTTGCTTTGATCGGCACATGCTCTTGTATCACCTTACGCCTTCGAGAATTCCATGACCGTGCTGAGAAGCGGACGCTCATAAAAACCTATAAAATGGCTCTTCCAAACTCATGGGACTCCACGCCGGCAGTGCAAAATGGAAGTCTTTTGCCTTTTTATCTTGTACTTGGCTTTCATACTTCAAGTACGGTCTTCCTCACTATTTTGTACCGCACTTCTTATGATGATTCCCAGATCTATGCGTTTTCACCCCACGTCCATCCGAGCAGCCATTCCTGTCGCCGTGCTCTGCCAGCAGGGTGGACGGCATATGGATGCTGGACGTAAGCCACTTAGCTACCCCGCTCAAGGTTGCTCATAACTGCATTTTATAGTGATACCGTTGGTGATCGTACACTCTCATCTACTTCGTACACCGATGCGACTGGAATGAGCGTCGAATCGTGCATCAGCTTTTGCTCGACAGGGTCTAACGCGTACATCTATGCTGGCGTTGAATATGCAGCTGAATGTTGTAAGTTTCATTATCCCGTCAATGCCCGCGCTCCTCACCTGCGAGACAGATTGCGGTAATTCGTTCACCGCGGGGGCCATTACCACGAGCTCAACCGACTGCAACATGCCTTGCAGTGGGGATTGATCGGAGTATTGTGGCGCGGTGTGTGGCGGCCCAAACAGGGTGTCCGTGTACACATCAACGGGCAACGTCACCGCGCTTCCCGTACCTACAATACAGACTACGAGTCTCCCCGGGTCCTGGCAATACCAAGGGTGTCTCTCGTAAGTGGACACCCCTTTTCAGTGGCCATGGCTCTGAGTGTCTTGAATAAAATTTGTTGAATAGTGAGCCAGCCGGCGGCCTGAGATAGACTGGACGACGAACAACACAGTGGACGCTTGTTTGAACCAGTGCGCAGCGTATGGCTATCCCGTTGCCGGATTGGAGTACTCCGATCAGTGTTGTAAGTCTTTGTCTCTCTTGACATTTGCATGGTGTAACTCTAGTTGCAGTCTGTGGTGACGTCAGTGACATCACTGCCAATGGCGGTACATATACCTCGGACTCAGACTGCAACATGGCTTGCTCCGGCGACCCCATCCACCTGTGTGGTGGTCCAAGTAGGCTGACCACATACTACTGGACTGGGACCCCGCTATACGTCTGGAACACACCAGAGAATACTGGCTATTACGAGGTAAGTCTGACATTGCTCTACTTTTCGCAGTAATGCAAGCTCACGAAGCCTCTCAGCTCCTCATTGGTGGTCTCATCGTGCCCTTGATCGCCACCGTTGGTATCAACAACAAGGCCAGCTTTGTCGAGAAATGGGGCACGTCCGAGTTCGCCAACTCGACTGGGGCGTACGAGCTGGACATCAGTCTCGTAGATAACTCTTTGTTGGCATGGCGCGAGATGCATGTCAAGACGGACGTGTTTTGTTCGGCGAGCCTTGTCCTCCCTGATAAGGGCGCGCGACAGATCAACATAGGCGGGTGGTCACTCACGTCTACGTATGGCGTCAGGCTGTACTATCATGATGGAAGTCCTGGGGTGAATGGGACGCATGATTGGGAAGAGAATGTTGATGAGCTATCTCTCCAGGTATGTTTTGCACGCTTAACCCGGGACAAGTGTGGAAGGTTTTATGTTGGTATTACAGCTGGACGATGGTACCCGACGGCGATGATGATGTCCAATGGAAGTATCCTTGTCGTGGGCAGGGAGACTGGCAGTAACGGTCTGCCCCAGCCCAGTCTGGAGGTCCTCTTAAAGCCACCTGGCGGTGATACCACCATCGCCCTCGATTACTTGCAACGCACCGACCCGAACAACCTGTACCCATTCTTGTTCAAGCTGGCCTCCCAAACGGACGTTTTTTCATCGGTGAAGAAGAGTGCTTCTTGAGATCAGTGCACCTACTTAACATGTACCTCTAGGTTACTACAACGAAGCACGTATCCTCGATCCAGTCACCTTTGACACCATCACAGTCCTGCCCGACATACCTGGCGCGGTGAACAACTTCCTCGTGGGGCGCACATATCCGATGGAAGGCACTGCCGTACTGCTGCCTCAATACGCACCTTATACTGATGCGATCGAGATTCTCGTGTGTGGTGGGTCGACACTCGGCGCGGGTTTCGCACTCGATAACTGTATTACTATCGCACCCGAGGCTGAGAACCCGACGTGGGTATTAGAAAGAATGGTACGTGCACGTGTGCATATATGGGGAAAACAAGTCTAATGGTGATAAATGATCTGATATGCCTGATTAGCCATCGAAGCGAGTGATGCCATGCATGGTGACGCTTCCGGATTCGGACTGGGCAACGACCCTAACCTCAACGCGATCCTGTACGACCCAAGCGAGCCCGTCGGTCAGCGCTTCCCGATCCTCAACAATACTATCATTGCCCGATTGTACCACTCCGAGGCAACGCTCCTCCCGATAGCCGTGTGTTGGTGTCGGGTTTGGATCCGGAGATGTACTTCGCCAATAGGTCATACGTGTACCCTGAAGAATTCCGGATCGAAGTATACACCCAACCGTACTTGAACCAGGGATTCAAGCAGCCGACGTTTACGATTTCAGAGACGGATTGGGAGCTGGGTGGGCAGTATATGATTCAGGTGACGTTGTTCCAGGGGACGATGAGCACGATGCGCGTAGCATAGGTCCATCAAGTGACGATCACTCCATGAACCATACGATAGTCTGTTGTAACAAAGTCATGTACTAAACAGCACTACACAAATTCATTGGAAGTATTACACAGACAACAAGTCAAACAGATACGCATACGTGGAAAGAACTTAAATACGAATACGTCGTATGCTTCGACAATACAACTCGAAAGTTCTATAAAACGGTCCGAAACAATAGTGTTAACGGTACTCAATCTCGGTGCCTATGTGACTTGTGAACTGATACCTGGCCACGGTATTGTGTAAGTAATGTGCAAATCTATCATGATAAATGACGCAACCCATGGGCTTTGCATTCAGAGCAATGAGATACATGGCAAGGAAGTGCGAATACGTTGATTGGCCAACGACCTCGATAATGTCGCTCGCATAATCATCGAATTCCTGCTGCGCTGCTTCATATGTCTGCCTTACGACTTCCCTTCTTGCTAGCGCCCGGCACCAACGCTCAACCAGCTCCTGGTCTGTGAGAGGTCGATCCAGCAAGGTTGACTTCAGAACCGAGAATTGGGGACATCAGAACTACAGGTGGGGTGAAAGTAAACAGAACGTACCGATTGAGATACCCCTCGGCCCCCGTCGGTATTTGACTCGATGGAAATGATCCTCCTAGGTGCAGGACCTTTCTGTGGTGACCCGAATGTAGTATGCTTTTGGGGTAACAGGGTCGGAAGGAAGTAGGGAATAGCAGGGCATAGTCGCAGGGGACAGTACGGCGACAGGAAAATATGTGGACATGTTTGAGTACGTAGAGTGGGCTCGGTAAACATCTTATGAAATGGGAGACAGGCTGTAAGTGGGGCAGGTGGGCGAACTGAACGGGGGACTCAGTTGCAGTGAGTTTGGTATACTTATCCAACTGCAAATAAAACCAAGCACGGCTTCCCCATGGGTGCATTTCATCAAAAAATCTCTACCGTTCTCGGCCAGACAGTTTGGGATATGCCGTGTAGATTAATCCGATAGGCCCTGCCACTTAACGTGAGCCACTGCCACTTTAAAAATGTGGCGTCTCATTCAAGTGCTCTCGGCCAGATGATTTAGGAAATTCGGGGAATGCCGAAACCTTACATAGATGCTAATGAATTTGGTCACGGTATACACAGGTTCCGCCGAGTCATGCGTCTTGAAGCTTGACCAACTAACGGGTTGTATCTTTACGCAGCCCAGGGCGGCATCCTGCATCGTGTCAGCCTGGTAAGTAATGGAACACGACGGCATCACCCATTTGGATGAATATCAGAAATTCGGAACCCTCGACATCCTTCCCAAACTGTCTAACGTAGGTCTTGGACATTGATTCATTAACGCTCCGCTGTCAGACCGCTGAGCACCCAGTTTTTTCCCCCGTCCGACCGTCATTGACAGTGTGGGGCATGGCTGACTTTGGCCGCCGATCCGAGTTCTCCGACTACTATGAGTTACCGTACACGGGCAGCGATCCTTCCGGCTCACAGTCCATGTTGGCCTACCTCCACGACAATCTATACCGAATGGAATCAGACCCCATCGCGAGACAACCGCACAGTGAGTTGGACGTGATGTTCAATACCGAGTACTCTGCGCCCTCTTCCGACCAGGTCGCACAACTCCCGCCGTCCACCATCTCCTACCCTTTGCCACACGACATTGAGGGGAGTAATCTTGCCGAAACATTGGTTCAACACTACCAGTTCCATTTCCCCCTTCAAGTTGAAGAACCATCGACAACGGATTCGCAACCCGCCATCCATAGAGTCGTGCCTAGTCTCGCACCAGCGTCCGGGCCTGGGCCCAACGACGTTGGGGAACTACAACGTTCCTTAGATTATGTGATGAATTTTATTCGTGCACGACGAAGTAAGTCTTCAATTTCGTATTACCCAATTTATTCTAACTCGTTATCCATAGTTCCATTCTTACATAGTCTCGAAACAGCGGGCTGTCACAACTGGACGATGTTGTCATGCCACCTCTTGGCAATCGCATGGAGGTATCTAGCCTCCGAGCGACTACGACCTCGCTCAGTGGAATATTGGGACGCTAAGATCATTCGGCTGTACAGTGAATACATACGAAAAGGCAACGCGTTCGAAGAAGGTAAGCATTTACTTATCCGTTCATGCCTAGCTGACCCGTCGACAGTGTCTGTTTCATTCAAAATTTGCAGCAAGATCACCGAAGCTGTCACACGGCTTGACAACAAAATATTCACTGACAGACTCACATCATTTGTAAGTGAATCCATCTATCGCACGAGACAGCTGCTAACATCTAAGTATCAGCTAACTTCCAATAGTACCTCACAGTACTTAATCAGCCGGCTAGCAGTCGCTGGCGGTTACATTGCCGACAGACAATTCGGAGTCAACACTACTGCGAATAAGTTAGACTGGTCACGCTCTGCGATCACATGGAAAGGGGGCAATGAAGGATTCCCGTTTTTTCACACCTATGAAATTATCCCGGGGACGATCAGAGAGCAGGTAAGTCTACGCGATGACGTGGCTTTGTTTATTATCAGACTGATTCAGTCTCGCAGGTAATATACTTTGACAGTCCTTACACAGATATGTTTCTCCAAAGCGCCTTTCGGCCGGACAACTTGAACAGAGCAGACGACCCGGACTCGTTATTGCTCGGCATATTTGAGGAGGTTACAGGCTCTGATGGGCTTTTGTATCTAGAACCACCACGTCGCCTCAATATGGAGCTTGCCATCTTCGGATGCAGTGTCGTGAGTCGTTCTGCTCGCTTCAAGAATGGTACTGAACTGGATCAGATCCTCACTTGTCTCGACTTTTCTGCAAACAGGGCGCGCAGGCGAGCGGATATCATTTGGAAAAATAGTACGATCTCAAATATCAACTTGGTCTCAGAATATTTCCGCAAGGTCATTGCAGGTGGGCTTGAAGGTGTATCGGACGACGTCGCAGCCAACGCACGAGAAAGCTTGATGGTCCTTATATCGCTTAATACCAGCATATGATTCACTGGAATGTTCGCTGTTCGATAATGTAGTACGAATATCTTGCAATGGAAAGCGTTTATTTCGTTTTCAACAAACTCTGTTGGAGAACAGCCCGTCGTACTATAGTTCTATTAGCGTAGTAATTCCTACATTTCCTTTTATGGACTCCACCGTTAGCTTTCGCAACACACGCCCTAGCCTTTCCTCCAGTCTCGTTCTTACTCGACTGGAGGTAAGCTACAGCTACACTCATTTTCCTTCACCCACTAACCTAGATTAGTTATTCACACCCTTTGTCTAGCCACGATCGATCGACCCCTTCGCATGACGGTGCTGCCCCGTGGAGCATTTACGACACAGCCTCAGGTGGACAAAGAAGTGTTTCGTTTTCGTTTTCATTTCTGGTATGACAACTCTACTAGGCGATGTGTTCAGATTTATCGGCTTCCTAGTAACAGCCAAGAAAGTTACGCATTAGTCGGACACCATCTCCCACTGTTGCCCGCTGGTTTTTATTTTTAGTTGGGACTGAGGCCACTTCGCCATCCTCTCGGTTTATTAATGCTCCATCGTATCCCAGTTTTAGAGGGAGCTGCATCCTTGACCTTTTTACCCTTATAGTACTGTGCGCTGTTCCACCATTGCAACGACCAGCTTCTCAGTCATGTCATATACTATCCCGCCTTCGCCCATAAGCCTAAGTGCCAATTAAGCACTGCTACCAATACCTCTCATCTCTATTCCCCACTTTCGCATCATCGCTCAAGAATGATCTGGCATGGTCCGTAATATTCGCTACGTTGATATTACTCACGCTTCATCCGATTCATGTTTCACTGGCAGCCGCCGATCCTAGATCCATTCGAAGAACTCGAGTTGCGCAAGATCGTCAGCCATAGAAAACCACGGCTATTCTTTCCCGACAAGAGTGCACCGGCTTTGTTTCGAGAATTGATGGTTGCTGCTCCCAACCAGCGTGCATTGCTTAGCCCTCAATAAAACGACGGCTTAAAACGCGAGAGGAATGTCATTTTCACCATGTCTATCCTTCATCTTTTGACATTCTTTGTGAT